>APFE031451390.1:5488-20002 GCA_000404065.3 Pinus taeda
TATTGTTTGTTTGTTTTATGTTTTATGTTTTACTATATTGTAACACTATTTGTAACACTATTATAATAATCATTATCATTATTTAATTCATGTCATTACTATATTAACAATTTTAATTTATGTTATCACTATATTGTTTGTTTGTTTTATGTTTTATGTTTTACTATATTGTAACACTATTTTGTAACATTATTATACTAATCATTCTAATTATTTAATTCATGTTATTGCTATATTGTTTGCTTGTTTTATGTTTTACTAAATTGCAACACTATTTTGTAACACTATTATACTAATCATTATCATTATTTAATTGATGTTAATACTATCTTAATAATTCAAATTCATGTTATTATTAACTTAATAATTTTAATTCATGTTTTACTATATTGTTTATTTGTTCTATGTTTTATGTCTTACTATCTGGTAACACTATTATACTAATCATTATCTTAATTTAATTCATGTTATCACTATATTAATAATTTTGATTCATGTTATTACTATATTGTTTGTTTGTTTTATGTTTTATGTTTTATGTTTTACTATTTTGTAACACTATTATACTAATCATTATCGTTATTTAATTTATGTTATTACTATATTAATAATTTAGATTCAAGTTCTACCCGGATGCGGGTGTTAAGGGAGGTAATTAATTATGACAGGACGTCCACGCGCCGAAGGCATGGTGCCACGCTACAGCCAGGTGGGTGCCATGAGCGACGGGCTGGTTTTTTCCCGAATGAATTTAATGCGCATTAATGGCGCTTCATTACCGGGGTCTTCCCAAGGTGCAGACAGCAGATATTTGGTTATGGCGGAAACTTTCTTATGGCTCTGTTTGCAGTTCGGCTGTCGCTCTGGCGAGTTGGTTGTTCAGGTGGGAGTGGAAGAGGGAAGCTCTGAGGGCAGAATTCCCACCCTTGAGTCCTTCCCCTGTTTCATTAACGCTGTGTGTGAGCAATCGACCAGAGTACACTTGCAGGTGGAAGTCGGGACACGGAACCAACGCGGTTTCATTCTCTGTGACACTCTTTCTGCTCGCAGAAGGCACCAGGCCTTTAAGTTTTTTTCTGGAATCAGTATGGCTCCGCGTGGTGGGTATCGCAGGCCTCGCAGGGGCGGTAATTCTGGCCAGAACCGAATCAGGGACAGCTGCCCTTCAAGCCCGAGGCGTATTACTCCTCTGGCCTGTGCTTCGCCTCCCTCGGGTGATTCGAGTGATTCGGCTTCCTCTGCGGCGGATTTGAATAACGAAGTGCAGACGGAGACCCTTGATTATCGCCGCAAGAGGGACAAACCAGTTGTGAAAGCCATGATTACAGTAATTTTCGCTGAGGAGGATGAGGCGGAGGGAAATTGGCAGGCGGATATGAAGGAAAAGATGCCCCCCTCCTCAGACAGCAATTCCAAGATGAACGACAGCTCTTACAGTCCGGAACCTCAGAGCAAGATGGATGAAGACAACACCTATGGATACTCAGCAGAGCAAGCGGAGGCCTTACAAGAAATTACCAGTCTCAAGGGGAAGGAACCTATGGTTAGTACAGAAGGTCTTCCAGAGGCTCTCCAGGAAGCTCATATCAACTAGCCCCCCTCTCCTCCGAGTACGGCGAAGCCTGTAGAGTTGGAAGACACCTTCGATTACACTTTGTACCTCAAATTACCTCCGGGCATCGAGCGTATTGAAGACATTCCGGCTGGCATGGAAGTTACCTGGGAACGGGACCCGGTTCGCGCAGCAGAGGACCGCCAGAAGCGAGATCTGGAGCGAGTAGTGGAGGAGCGCAAGAAGCAGGGCAACTAATTGCAAGTGCGTTTTGGGTAAGCCTGTTATCAAGCGAAAGCTGTATTTTCTTTTTGCCTATTTTTGGTCTGGTGGCCCGAAGCAATTATGAAATTGCTGGCCACAAAAACTGGTTTTTTGTAATGGGTCACGGGGTCTGGGATAATGTTCCAGTTTTTGTTACTGGTCAATGCCAGTCAATGTATGTCTTGGTCAGTCTATGTCACAACACATATCCTCGTTGCTGGTTTTTTGTCAGCTTGAATATGCAGACAAGCAAGATAGAGGATGTTAGTTTTGCCAGAGAGCTGAACACTCGCTCTCAGAGGTTCTCACCTCCTGTACATACTTTTTTGGTTTTTTTAATATAATTAGCATAGCCTTTACTCAGCAAAAAAAAAATTAGATTCAAGTTCTTACTATATTGTTTGTTTGATTTATGTTTTATGTTTTACTATTTTGTAACACTATTTCGTAATGCTATTACAATTATCGTTATCATTATTTAATTCCTATTATTACAATATTAATAATTTTCATTCATGTTATTACTATATTATTTGTCTGTTTATGTTTTATCTTTCACTATATTGTAACACTATTATACTAACAATTGTCATTATTTACTTCATGCTATTACTATATTAAAAATTTTAATTCATGTTATTACTACATTGTTTGTTTGTTTTATGTTTCATGTTTTATGTTTTACTATTTTGTAACAGTATTATACAAATAATTATCATTATTTAATTCATGTTATTACTATATTAATAATCTTAATTCACGTTATTACAATATTGTTTTTTTTTTATGTTTTATTCTTTACTATTTTGTAACGCTATTATACTAATCATTATCATTATTTAATTCATGTTATTACTATATTAATAATTTTAATTCATGTTATTACTATATTCTTTGTCTGTTTATGTTTTATGTTTTACTATATTGTAAAACTATTATGTATCTCTATTACACTAATCATTGTCATTATTTAATTCATGTTATTACTGTATTAATAATTTTAATTCATGTTATTACTATATTGTATATTTGTTTTATGTTTTACTATTTTGTAGCACTACTATACTAATCATTATCTTTATTTAGTTCATGTTATTACTATATTGTTTGTCTATTTTATGTTTTACTATATTGTAGCACTATTTTGTAACACTTTTATACTAATCTTATCATTATTTAATTCATGTTATTATTATGTTAATAATTCTAATTCATGTTATTACTATTTTGTTTTTTTGTTTTATGTTTTTTGTTTCACTAAATTGTAACACTATTTATGTTTAATGTTTTACTATATTGTAACACTATTTTGTAACAATATTTTTGTTTTATGTTTTACTATTTTTTAACAATATTTTGTAAGACTATTATACTAATAATTTTAATTCATATTATCATTATATTGTTTATTTGTTTTATGTTTTATGTTCTACTATTATGTATCACTATTATACTAATCATTATAATTACTTAATTCATGTTATTATTATATTGTTTGTTTGTTTTATGTTTTATGTTTTAGTATACTGTAACACTATTGTGTAACACTATTATACTAATCATTATAATTACTTAATTCATGTTATTACTATATTGTTTGTTTGTTTACCAGGATGTGGGTGCATTTACGCTACATTTATGAAGGGTCTATGCCACGCAGGCTTCTGGTATTGTAGATGGAAGGAAAACACATCTACCGAAGATCTCCCGCAGATGAAAATGGACTACAATGAGTACTTGCAGATCAATTGGCATTCAGAATTGAATGCGAAGTTTGTTTGAGACGCTTCACCTGGAATTCCTTTAATGGCTACCTCGGCTCTCTCTGCTATTATTTTCCTTTGGCCTCCCTACATTCACCTGCCTCAGATTTTGCATCCTTTTAATGCCTCAGATTTTGCATCCTTTTACTGCTTCACGGGCTCCCTCACACTGCCACCTACTTTGTTTCACCCTGCTCTTCATCTCCTTCAAGCTGCCCTGTTGCTTTGACAATGGTGTGCCGTCGCCGTAGTTGTCGCCGAGGTGGCAGTCGTGGAGGTCGTGGGTGCTCTCAGCCTGCTCCCCCACCTGTCATTACTCTGGCTTCGACTTCCCCTACCTCTCCATTCGCATGCCTCTCCCGTACAATTCTTTTCAAACCACCCATTTCACATTTCAAAGCCGCCTCAATCAACCTGTTCTCTCGGCCAGCATCACTGTCATCTTTTTGAAGGAAGAACCTCGGCCCACTATTGTGGTGAATACCTAGACAACACCGTCTCAGGAGGAAAGCGTACAACAGGGGGAAGATGTTGGCATTGTGTTCAATTGTGGCAAATTGCAGGCTGGAGGAAATGACCCTGATGTCTCCAAGCCTCCAGACGGAAACCTACAGGAAGTCCCAGCCTCTGTTCACCCAGCGAGTGGTTCTGGTGGCATTCGGCATTTGGCAGCTCTTCCAGGTGGCAGTGGTTTAGCTAATGAGGACAATGTTGATGACACATGGATGGGCTATCCATGCTCGGTAGAGGAAGAAGCTCCAGAACATGAAACTGGTGCTTGAAGACTCTTGGGCAATGTCTAATTACATGTTCCTATCTTTGCTCTTCAGTCCAATATGCTATGCCTATATAGCTTTTGTCAAAGTCTTTTTGTATCAGGCCTCTAGTTCTGTTGTAGTTTCAGGTCTTTGGTTCTGCAATTTTGCTCATGGCTATCTGACCAGTTTAGATAGTATGGTCATGGCTTTTCTTCTGTCCTTTTCTATGGTCTACCAACATGGCCAGTTCTCTCTGTATGGCCTTGGGCTTTTGTATCTGGTTAATCCCAACCCTGGGACAGTTTGTGACAGTCTCAGACATCCTCTGAGGTCTCGACCGCATTGTAACTGTATTTTTACTTTTATTAATAGAATTTGTCTTTATATAGAAAAAAAATATTGCTTGTTTGTTTTATGTTTTATGTTTTACTATTTTGTAACACTATTATAATAATCATTACCATTATTTAACTCATGTTATTACTATATTAATAATTTTTATTCATGTTATTACTATATTAACAAATTTAATTCATGTTATTACTATATTGTGTGTTTGTTTTATGTTTTATGATTTACTATATTGTAACAATATTTTGTAACACTATCATACTAATCATTATAATTAATAATTCATGCTATTACTATATTTCTTATTTGTTTTATGTTTTATGTTTTATTATTTTGTAACACTATTTTCTAACGCTATTATAATTATTATTATCATTATTTAATTCATGTTATTACTATATCAATAATTTTAATTCATGTTGAAACTATATTCTTTGTCTGTTTATGTTTTATGTTTTACTATATTGTAACACTATTTTGTAACACTATTATACTAACAATTATCATTATTTACTTCATGTTATTACTATATTAATTATTTTAATTCATGTTATTACTATATTGTTTGTTTGCTTTATGTTTTACTATTTTCTAACATTATTACACTAATAATTATCATTATTTAATTCATGTTATTACTATATTGTTTGTTTGTTTTAGGTTTTACTATTTTGTAACACTATTATACTAATCATTATCATTATTTATTTCACGCTATTACTGTAAAAATAATTTTAATTCATGTTATTACGATATTGTTTTCTTTAATGTTTTATGCTTTACTATTTTGTAACATTATTGTACTAATCACTATCATTATTTAATTTATGTTATTACTATATTGATAATTTTAATTCATATTATTACTATATTTTTTGTTTGTTTTGTGTTTTATGTTTTACTATTTGTAACAATATTATACTAATCATTATCATTATTTAATAATTGTTATTACTATATTAATAATTTTATTACTGTATTGTTTGGTTTTTTTATTTTTTATGTTGTACTATATTTTGTAACACTATTATACTAATCATTATCATTATTAAATTTATGTTATTACTATATTAATAATTTTAATTCATGTTATTACTATATTGTTTGTTTGTTTTATGTTTTACGTGTTAGTATTTTGTAACACTATTATACTAATCATTATCATTATTTAATTCATGTTATTACAGTATTAATAATTTTAATTCATGTTATTACTATATTGTTTGTTTGTTTTACGTTTTATGTTTTATGTTTTACTATATTGTAACACTATTATACTAATCATTATCATTATTTAATTCATGTTATTACTATATTAATAATTTTAACTCATGTTGTTACTATAATGTTTGTTTGTTTTATGTTTTATGTTCTACTAATTTGTAACACTATTATACTGATGGGGCTAGCTCGTGTGATCCCGCTGTCAACGTTTTCCACTTGATGGGTGTACAGGCAAGTAATAAATTTTTAACAGAGTTTTTTTTTATATATGCAAATTGATTAACCATGTTGAATTAAATGAGGGGTATGGAAATTAGTACGGTGGTTTCTGTTTGTTCGACATCTGTCCCTCCTTGGGATTCCACGAGCCCGCCTTGGTATAGGGTTTCACCACCTTCGCGCTCATTCTGTTCATTCGTTATTCTCTCGATTGTTTGTGCTGTGTTCTCTCGGCAATCTCTCGCAGCTTCACTGTGGATTTTGTTTTTATGGTTTGTCCGCCTGGTTCTCTGAGATGTGTGCTCTTAGTGGTCTTCGTGGCTTCAATGTGGTTTCCTTTTCTTGTTCGTGGTTTTATTTTCGTGGTTCTCCGATCTGTATGCTCGCGGCGGTCTTCGCGGCTTCAATGTGGGTTTCTTTTTTTATGGTCTTGATTTACTGGTTCGGGACTCGACCTGGAAATTTTTCCATTCATCCTTTAAGGTTATGAAACCCTAGTAAGGTTTGCTCTCTTTGTGGTCTCCTTCTCGAATGTCGACTTTTATGGTATGTTTGGTAACCAACTTGGTATGTCTGTGTCTCTGTGCGTCCTTATCTGGGTTCGATGTCTATGCTTTCTACGAGTCTTATAGTCAGTTGTTGGTTGCCTTGTTCCTGGTAATGCTTCTCCAGCTCCGAGTTAAATTCCTCCACGAGCCTGGCAGAACTGTGGTGGCGAATTCCTTCGATTCCTCTGCCAATTTATCTGGGTAAGTCCTCCTGTTCTATGCTAGATATATATGCTCCTTTCTTCCCAGTTGTCTAACATCTTCGACTCCTCGTGAGTAGGGAAAAAACTGGAGGAGTGGTTGCAGTTATGGCTTGCCTCCGCCAGGTAAGCTAACCAGATATGTATTGGATGTTCTATTCAACTTTTGATTCCTCTTTGTTTCATTTCACAAGAGCTCATTTCATTTGTCATTTCTCTTTGTAGGTAGGGCCACCCGCGGGTTTCGGCGCATGGAAACTCAACTGTTCCAATTGACCACGGGTAGTGTCGTTTCTATTCGTTAGTTGTTTTTGCTTGGCTTCAGTGTTACAACTGTAGGGTCGATATATCTTTGGTCTTCGAGCCACTGTCTGTATTTGATTCTTCTGTAATTTGTCACTGTCGTTGGGTTATGGTAATGAGTTGAGGACTATGGGGTTTGGCTTCCGCTTGTTATAAGTATGAGTCATATATTTATGAACTGGGTTCGTTCCTTTGTTTTGAACAGAATGTAAATGAGCAAAGAATCGGAATACTGTCTTTATGTTTCTATGAATTCAACTATGGAAATGATTGGACTATATTTATATATTCGCATACCTGGTGTTTACAGAATTTGTTTGCTTATCTGGACTTGTAATTTCCGACTTCGTGTCGTTTGTTCACATAAATGATTTTATGTCTGATTGTTTGGTTGAGTCCGCCTGTCATATGGGCGCTCACACTTCTCCTCTGATTTTTCTTATCTCCTCTTTCGTTCTATAACATGTAGTGATATGACCATAGTCTCCACAAAAGTAATTTTACACAAATTATTATACACAGTGTTTGGGACACTGTAGAGATGAATGTGCATAGAAAAATTATACTTTTCTCCTTTTTATTTCTCTGTCAGTCGAACCTGTACATTGTGCTTTGTCCCTCTTTTTAATAGCAGTGTTCTCAAAGTGTCACTAACTGCTGTTAGTTATGTTCAATTGGTTACATCAGTTATTCCTCATACGAAACTTCTCATGCTTGTCTAGCATATTTTCTTTTCATGTTTTTACAACAATAGATTAACTATCTAGAAACAATGACACTAACTAATTCCTACTATTCCTAATTACAATTTACTAAATTAACTTAGGCAACTTAATAAAAGAAGAATGAAAAAAACAAGTACGCTATCCATTTAGTGAATTAACTCCTTCGTCCCTTTCAGAGACCATATCGCCTTTACTTTGTCTTTGCCCTGTCAGCTAGATGCTCCTGCAACAAGCTCCCGGGGTAAAAGAAAATCATGTCTCCATTCCATGAGCTCCTCCACCGAATAGCCAGCCTTCTGTATCTGCGCCGCATCGAGCCACGAACTGTCCTCCATTGGACGGTCTCTCCACTTGATGAGATATCGTAGATATTCCTTCCTACGTGTCTTCTTGGCTATCTGGGTACCGAGAATCCCTTCAATCTCATGGGATTGAGCTAAAGGCATATGCTTCATCCAAGAACTATCTTCAACTTGGGTGTCCCGTTCTGGCCGTACCACACTGTCATCCTCTGCATGGGTAGTATATGGGAACAGGTCCGCCACATTGAAAATAGGTGATATACCTATATCAGGTGGCAGCTGAATTTCGTAGGCATTGGCTGAGAATTTACGCAAAATATTGCAGGGACCAATTTTTTTAATTTTAATTTATTATATGTGCCCTTAGGTAATCATTCTTTGCGCAAGTGCGCGAGGACCTCGTCTCCAACATTAAATCGTACTTCTCTCCGCCTTGAATATGCTTGCTCCTTATATTTCTATACGCTTTCCTGCAACTTTAATTTTACCTGTTCATGTAGTTAGTTCATTGCTTCGGCAAAATCTTCTCCATCCCTGCTTCTCTGCTCCAATTTTCCCAAATCTCATAGTTCATGTATTCCTCGAGGATGCATGATGTACAAGATTTGGAATCGGCTGTGTCCGGTGCTACGATTTGGCGAATCGTTATAAGCGAATTCCACCTGAGTGAGAGCACGATCCCATAACCGTGAATTTTCCCCAGTCAGACTCTGTAATAAATTCCCCAAACTCCTATTCACCACTTCCATTTGTCCATCAGTCTACGGATGATACGGAGAGCTGAAATTCAATTGCGTGCCCAACTTTTTCCGTAGGGTGCACCAAAGGTGTCCTGTGAATTTTACATCCCTGTCAGAAATGATAGATCTGGGTAGGCCGTGTAATATAACAACCTCCGTGAAAAAAAGGTGAGCTACATACATGGCATCACTAGTTTTTCGGCAAGGGATAAAATGCTCCATTTTTTAAAATCTGTCTACCACCACCATCACTAAGTCAAACACCCGCTGCGTTCTAGGCAGTCCCAAGACAAAGTCAATGCTAACTGAGTCCCATGGCCTGCTCAGAACAGGTAGTGGCGTGTAAAGTCCAGTATTCTGACTATGTCCTTTTGCCAGTTGGTAGACTTTACACCTGTTCACATATCGTTGTACATCCCTGCGCATTCTGGACCAGTGATAAAAGTGTCTGAGCTGCTCCAAATTTTTGTTTATGCCAAAATGACTGGCTAGACCATCACAATGTTTCTCTCGTACAATATTTTCCCTCATCGAACAGTCCGGGATACATAACTGTCCACCTCTGAACAATAGTCCTTCCTGCAAATTGTAGTCCAACCATGGACTTGTATTCCTCAACACGGGATTTTGGCAAGCTTCAAAGGATTATTTGAAGTCTGTGTCGGTCTGGTACAAATCCTTTAGATGTTCAAATCCCATCACCTGTATTCTACTTTCCTGTAAGAGAAAAGCTCTCCTTCTCAAGGCATCTGCCAGTTTATTGGCTTGCCCGCTAATGTGTTTTAACATGAAAGTGAAACTCTGCAAGTATTCTACCCATTTGGCATGCTTATGGTTTAATTTGTGCTACTGCATTACATATTGCAGTGCTAAATTATCAAAAAATAATACAAACTCGTTGCCCAGCAGGTAGTGTCTCCAATGCTTTAAAGCTTGGAGCACGACATAAAATTCTTTGTCATACGAGGAATATTTCTGCATGCTTTCATTCAATTTCTCACTAAAGAATGCCACCGGTCTATCTTCCTGACTAAGCATGGCGCCAATAGCTATCCCACTTACATCACATCGATCCTAAAAAAGTTTGTTAAATTCAGGTAGCCTTAAGATTGGCCTCTCTGTAATCTTTCGCTTGAAAAGCTGAAAGCTGTCCTCTGCTGCTCTGGTCCAACAAAAAGGCTGACTAGCCTTTTTGATGGTGTCTAGCATCGGCGTGCAGATTTCATTGAAGTTCCTAATAAACTTTCAATAAAAACTTGCCAGTCCGTGAAAACTACGTACCTCAAATAAGCTCTTTGGTGACGGCCAATTCATGATTGCCGCAATCTTTTCTAGATCCATCTTCAATTCATTTTCCGCAATTACAAACCCCAAATAGACCAGTTCCTTCTGCAGGAAAGTACATTTTTTAAGTTTATCAGTAGTTTGTTATGCTGTAACTTCACTAGCACCCTTCGAACATGTTGAAGATGCTCTCCCTTTGTTCTGCTGAAAATCAAAATATCGTCAAGATAAACTATCACAAACTTGCCAATAAATTCTTTTAACATCTCATTCATCAATCTCATAAAAGTACTAGGAGTGTTGCTCAATCCGAATGGCATGACTAGTCATTTGTACAACCCTTCATTGGTCTTGAAGGTTGTCTTCCACTCATCTCCTTCTCTAATCCTGATTTGATGATATCCACTCTTCAGATCAATTTTCATGAAATAGGCTGCCCCGCTAAGACAATCCATCATGTCATCCATTTTGGGTAGGGGAAATCTATACTGAATAGTGATTTTATTGATAGCACATGAATCCATACACATCCACCATTCTCCACCCTTCTTGAGTGCGAGTACTGTTGGTACTGCACAAGGGCTCAAGCTTTCTCTGATCAGTCCCTTATCCAACAAATCTTGCACCTGTTTATGAATCTCTTCATTATCTTTCAGACTCATTCTATATGCTACCTTGTTCGATAGGCTTGCTCCAAGTATGAAATCAATATGATGGCTAATACTCCTCTTGGGAGGTAAATTATCTGTAAGTCGTCAACTAAAATGTCCTTAAATTCTTCTAACATCTCCTGAACCTTTGTAGGAAATTCTGACTTTTCTGTGTTCAGCAACACTGTCTTAGTCCTCCTTACAATCACATAATTCGCCTCGTTTTCCTCAATCTGCTTAACAAACTGTTTTCCTCCCATTAATATGATATCATAGACAACCTTGGCATGATATCATAGACAACCTTGTCCTGGTACTTGCCAATGTGAAATTCAACCTTGCATTGTTCATCAACTAATAGTTGGTGGCCTTTCTGTAGCCACGATACCTTGTAAGGTGTGGGATGCTTAAGTTTCTTCAATCCCAGCTTTTCCACCATCTCGTTGCCAACTAAATTGTTTGTACTTCTGCTGTCTATGGTCAATTTAAAACACTTTCCATGTGATTTACAAACTGTTCGGAACAGTGCCTTCCGTTGGGTCTGCTCAGCCGTCTCCTTGGTTGGCTTCAACAATACTTTATTTAAAACCAAAGCCTCTCCTATTTCTGCCACATTTTCTACCTCCCGAGGCTATGCTTCAGCTTCCTCAAGTTGTGAAACAAATGGTCCCCTCTGGCCAGCGTGCTCGGCTTCCAGGCATTCGAAGAATTTGTGCCCCCACTTATGGCACCTGTAGCATTGGACATTAGTCCCCATTCTGCGACCATTTCCTCTTCCCCGCTGATATGGCCGACCTCCTCTCGTGCTATCTCCCTTCTCTGCTGTCTCTGAAGCTCTGGAGCTGCTGCCTTCTTCGTTGTTAGTGGCAGTTCTCCCTCTGCCGTAGGACTGTCCTCATTCTCTGCCATTTCCTCATCCTCTCCTGTTATTATATTTCCTATTAATCTTTTCTTCAACCTTTACAACACTCCCAAAGGCTTCTTCTATATTCCGTGGAGAGAGAATACTGATCTCATCCAATATTTCAAGCCTCAAACCATTCACGTATCTCACTGTCTTCTTTGGAGTATCATCAGTATAACCAGCCCGTAAGTTTACACAATAAAACTCCTCTGTGTATTCCTTTACGGTCATACCTTTTTGCCTTAAATTCTGCACCCGTCGATAAAGTTCAACCTGATAGTCTTTAGGAAAAAATCTGCCTTTCATTTTGGCCACCATCCTTGGCCACTTCCTTATTAGTAGCTTGTTCATCCTCTTCCTGTCCGCTTCGACACCATCCCACCATAAAGCAACGTGTCCTTTTAACTTAGTTGCAACAAATCTGACTCTTTTGTCCTAATTGATCTCTTCGTTTTCAAAATACTTATCTAACTCACTTACCTAATCCAGCGGAACATCTACGGATAGACTACCATCATAGTTAGGGATCTCAGGTTTGGGTTTGCTGCTGGCTAATAGTACTGATCTCAACAGTCTTAACTCTGGGGCTTCTTCATATGATCCATCCGTAACAGTTACTGCCTCCTCTTCACTATCATCCCCAAGTTCTAGGTCTCTTCTCCTTCCTGCCTCCACTGCTTCCAAGCGAGTAGTAAGGGCCCTCAATTCTTCCCTCAAGCCCTCGTTTGCTACTCTGCATACACCTCTTCCATGTCCTTGTCTTTGAACCTACATCTCCTGGTTTTTTTTTTCAACTTCCTGCTCTAATACCACTTGATGGGGCCAGCCCACGTGATCCCGCCGTCAACGTGTTCCACTTGATGGGTGTACAAGCAAGTAATAATTTTTTAACAGAGATTTTTTTGATATATGCAAATTGATTAACCGCGTTGAATTAAATTAGGGGTATGGCAATTAGTACGATGTTTTTTGTTTGTTGGACATCTATCCCTCCTTGGGATTCCATGAGCCCGCCTTGGTATAGGGTTTCACCACCTTCATGCTCATTTGGTTCATTCGTTATTCTCTTGGTGGTCTCTCGCAGCTTCACTGTGGATTTCATTTTTATGGTTTGTCCGGCTAGTTCTCTAAGTTGTGTGCTCTTGGTGGCCTTCGTGGCTTCAATGTGGTTTCCTTTTGTTCGTGGTTTTATTTTCCTGGTTCTTCGAGCTGTATGCTCTCGGCGGTCTTCGCGGCTTCAATGTGGGTTTCGTTTTTTATGGTTTTTCTTTACTAGTTCATGACTCAACCTGGAAGTTTTTCCATTCATCCGGCAAGGTTATGAAACCTTGGTAAGGTTCACTCCCTTTGTGGTCTCCTTCTCGAATGTCGACTGTTATGGTATGTTTGGTAACCAACTTGGTATGTCTCTATCTTTGTGCGTCCTTATCTGGGTTCGATGTTTGTGCTTTCTACGAGTCTTACAGTCGGTTGCTGGTTGCGTTGTTCTTGGTAATGCTTCTCCAGCTCCAAGTTCAATTCCTTCACGAGCCTGCCAGAACTGTGGTGGCGAATTCCTTCGGTTCCTCCACCAATTTATCTGGGTAAGTCCGCTTGTTCTATGCTGGATATATATGCTCCTTTTTTCTGAGTTGTCTAATGTCTTTGGCTCCTCGTGAGCAGGGAAAAACCTGGAGGAGTGGTTGCAGTTATGGCTTGCCTCCGTCAAGTAAGCTAACCAGATATATATTGTTTGTTATAAGTATGAGTCATATATTTATGAACTGGGTTCATTCCTTTGTTTCGAACAGAATGTAAATGAGCAAAGAATTAGAATATTGTCTTTATGTTTCTATGAATTCAACTATGGAACTGATTGGACTATATTTATATATTCGCATACCTGGTGTTTCCAGAATTTGTTTGCTTATCTGGACTTGTAATTTCTGACTTCGTGTCGTTTGTCACATAAATGATTTTATGTCTAATTGTTTGGTTGTGTCCGCCTATAATCTAGGCACTTACACTTCTCCTCTCATTTTGGTTATCTCCTCTTTCGTTTTATAACCTGTAGTGATATGACCACAGTCTCCACTAAAGTAAATTTACACAAATTATTATACACAGTGTTTGGGACGCTGTAGAGATGAATGTGCACAGAAATATTATACTTTTCTCCTTTTTATTTCTCTGTCAGTCGAACCTGTAGATTGTGCTTTGTCCCTCCTTTTAATAGCAGTGTTCTCAAACTGTCACTAATTGTTGTTAGTTATGTTCAATTGGTTACATCAGTTATTCCTCGTACGGAACTTCTCATGGTTGTATATCATATTTTCTTTTCATTTTTTTACAACAGTATATTAATTGTCTAGAAACAATGACACTAACTAATTCCTACTGTTCCTAATTACAATTTACTAAATTAACTTTGGCCACTTAATAAAAGAAGAATGAAAAAAACAAGTACCCTATCCATTCAGTGAATTAACTCCTTCGTCCCTTTCAGAGACCATATCGCCTTTACTTTGTCTTTGCCCTGTCAGCCATATGCTCCTGCATCATATACTAATGATTATCATTATTTAATTCATGTTATTACTATATTGTTTGTTTGTTTTATTCTTTATGTTTTACTATTTGTAAAAATATTTTGTAACACTATTATACTAATCGTTATCATTATTTAATTCATGTTATTACTATACTAATAATTTTAATTCATGTTATTACTATATTGTTTGTTTGTTT
>APFE031451392.1:11986-36066 GCA_000404065.3 Pinus taeda
GTATTCTATTTTTAATGCAATTGCCTAAATAAATGTTGGAAATCTAATGAGAAGAAGGTTAATATATAGAAAAATTGATGCCAATATCAAGTCCTTTATTATTATTTTAAGGATGTTGTCGGCATAAAAAAATTGTTTTCTCTATTCGTATTTTAAATAAATATTGAGAATACCTCAAATAAAAAATACTTCATCATATACTTCGTTTGAAACTATTTTCCTATTTTAAAGTTTTTTTAGCTAAAATTTCTTTATAATTACTTTATTAAATTCCGTAAAAAAAGGGTAGATACTAAAAAATTGGAAACAAAAATAAAAAATAAAAAAATAATAAATAATAAATAAAATAAAAATAAATAAAAATAAAATATTAATTATTAATAAAAAATAAAAAATTTAAAAATATATCAAAATAATACTTTTCATTTGAAAAATCATGAAAATGTAATATCAAGGTTGCTTTCTCGACAAAGGCAATAGTTGTCGTCGCATAATTGCTTTGAGACGTCAATTAATGACAAAAATGTCAAAATTGAAATTGCAGTATAAAGACATACAATCTTGTTTGTTGGGATCTTGTAAACAACCCTATCCCGACAAACTTATTAAAGTTATTAGACTGAGAGTAATAGAATATCAAATCTCATAATATACCTTGTCTAGTGTTCAAGAATGACATGTATCTAGAAATGAATATAAAAATAGTGTCAACATATATCGAAAATAATACTAGTTTAATTATTTGAATATTTTCAAGAAAGTGATTTTGATGTTAACATAAGCACAAATGTATTTGACAAATTAAAACCTTATTCATGAAATATGTCGTTGTTATTACCATGCTGAATTTCAATTCTAATATATTTGTAGCTTTAAGTTAAATTCGAGTATTAATAACCTAATAGAATATGCCTAAAACCGATGATGTATAGATAGATGTGTTTGGGAGGCAATTACAAGATAGAGATTTTAACATTAATATAAACAATAATTAAATCATAAATTTATTTATTAAACAAATAATAAATATGTCATTGACAAGGTATAACAACCCCGTACTTATTAATATTATAAACATTTTGAACTAAGGAATCAAAAGTAAGAGAAAAAGGAGTATTTTTGGGCGTGCCCATGTGTGAAGATCCTAGAATTTCTGTGTGAAGATACTTAAAATACAATTCAAATTTTGGCAAGATTTTGATACAATTTGGTAGAGATTTTTGTAAATCTATGTTATAGCTGTCAAATTTTAAGATTTGAGGTGACTAGGAGATTTTTGATGGTGTTGAATCCATTTTCACCATGAAAAACATGATTCAAACACTGTTACTGCGAAATTTCTTGGATTTTTTTTGCCCGACCACTTTTGACCGTCTAGACAATTCCTCCTCCCTAATAGACAACACCTAAAAAAGCTAGAAACTATAAACAAAAGATTTTACCTAATTTATTGATTGATGTCTTGAGTAGATGTTTTGATATTATTAATTACTAAATAATAAACATAAAAAAATTATATGCATAACTTATTGTTAACATGGTTTTACTTGTATTTCTCATTTACATAAATATATTTATTACAATGTTTTTTTTTGTTTTTTATATAGTAAAATAAATACAAAGAATTTTAAAGATGGAATATTTTTAAAATATTGAAATTTTGGCTAATTTTATCAGTAATTAATATGAAAATTTACTTAAATGGTAAATTATTTTGCTATATTTTGTAAAAGTATTTAAATTTGTGTTGATTTTATATAGATTTTATAAAATTTTGGTGAATTTTAAGATAAAATATTTTTCTATTATAAAATATGGGTAGATTATTTTTAGAAAAAATGTAATTTCATGAATAATTTTTTTGGAAAAAGCATGGAAAATTAGCTTACCTACTAATATTAGCCCATAAAATTTTCCCGCATAATAAATCACCTCTAGACAACATTTTGGAGATGTTAGAAGAGATCTCAATGATAACTTCTCTTGAAATGGAAAGCAATTTAAATTTCTCTCTTTGACATTTAATTGAATGGTAACATCCAAAGCATTGTCTATATTTTATGTATCAAATCCTTAGACATAATTGTAGCTTAAGGTAGTTATGTATGTTTTTTTAAAATTTATTTATTTGGCATGAGAAAATTAGAAAAAAATGACATTCCCTATTATATATATATTATATATATATATATATGATGGTGATAATTAACGTCCAGTAAGACCAATGTAGTCTATCGTACCTTAAGAAGAAGAAGAATCTAATTGTAATTCTTTAGAATCCTATTTCTATGCTAAAAAAGAAGGGAAAGAAGCACACCAAGATCACTATAGTTGGGTTGACTTAACAAGTCAAGAAGATTGGAAGTGCGACATATGTTAGGGAAATGAGAGTGGATGCGAATAAGGGCCAGACAATATAGAAGAAAGTTATTTTCATTGTTCACCCTCTGAGTATCGCAAAGCTCACAAATTATATCATCCTAGGGAGTCTTGGGAGTATACCACCGCCCTGTTTCACTTCGAAGCTCATGAGGATTAGTTCTAATCTTAGTGATGTTCATCTTTTTCTTCGAGCTGGTCAAAACAAAAAGATAATTCTGGTTCTCAAGGGTGGGGTTGATCACCTCCTTATAATATCTTAGCTTCCTTTTACCCTCCATCTCCTTATCATCCGACAACTTATCTTTAAATGTGGAGGTGATAGTATATTTGACACTATCCTTGCTTCCTAGGATGATCACCTCATTTATCCCCCAATGGTTGAGCCAAGGTTGAGAATCCTTATGCCACCCACGCTTGAGGCAAAGGTGTGGGTTTTGACTAAAGTTATAAGAAATTTTAGGAAGCCTCTTGGATTCCATGTTGTAAGGCTTATTCTTATACATTAGATACTTAAACATAGCCTTGCGTTCAATATACTTAAACATTTTGAACTAAGGAATCGAAAGTAAGAAGTAAAAGAAAAATGAGTATTTTTGGGCATGCCCATGTGTGAAGATCCTAGAATGCCTGTCAGCCTTATGCTGGTCCAACAAATTCCCTATCCAAAATATGGGTAGATTATTTTTAGAAAAAATGTAATTTCATGAATAATTTTTTTGGAAAAAGCATGGAAAATTAGCTTACCTACTAATATTAGCCCATAAAATTTTCCCACATAATGGTGATAATTAACGTCCAGTAAGACCAATGTAGTCTATCGGAGCTTAAGAAGAAGAAGAATCTAATTGTAATTCTTTAGAATCCTATTTCTATGCTAAAAAAGAAGGGAAAGAAGCACACCAAGATCACTATAGTTGGGTTGACTGAACAAGTCAAGAAGATTGGAAGTGCGACATATGTTAGGGAATGAGAGTGGATGTGAGTAAGGGCCCGACAATATAAAAGAAAGTTATTTTCATTGTTCACCCTGTTAGATTCGGTCTTGTCATTCCTCCGTAAGAGATCAAAACTCCTTCTGCATTTCATTTTTAGGTGTCTCGCTCCATTCACTCCAGCTGCATTCCGCTAGGGGCATGCCATTATCTGACGAAGAAGGTCTTGTTAGTCATTTCCCCTCATGTCCGGCACTTGCTGGCTCAAGTCTTTTGTCAAGATTCACTAAAGTCCATGACAGTCAATGTTCGGTCTTTTAATGAACAAGAGTCATTTTCAGTCATTAGGTCTAGGGATTAGTCAATTTGGTCTTCAAACATGACCAATAAAGCCATGCAGGCTAGAGGGAGGCCCTTACAAAGTTATGATTCAGAGATTTTCATCGTCATGTTGACAGATTACGACTATTCTTCAAAACTCTGTTTTGAAGAAAAGTCAAACAGTGTGTCATTTGTGATAATTTTCAAAACCTCTCCAGTTGATCTCTTCAGGCATAGTCATGGTTTCCGTGGCCAAATGCCCTGTCATATAACCCCTGCAAAAAGTGCCGAAAATTTCATCATTCTAGCTAGAAATTTAAAGGGAAAAGTGAAATTCAGTGTTGCATTAAATCAGTGAAAATTGTCAAAACAAAACATTAGCAAAATGGGTTTTGGAGAAGCAAAAATCAAACCCATGACTCCCAATGTCTTTATAAAGGATTCCCACAAGAAACAAAGTCATTGTGAACACCAAGGAAGAGAGAAACATTGCAAAGTGAGTGTGAGAGTGCAAGCACGCGTTTGGAGTGAGTTTGAAGTCGTTTTCAAGAGCGCGGCGCACATACAGAGGGGCGTGGCAGCATATAAAGAGTGCGGCACACAGAGCGCGACCCTGTAGTGTAAAGTTAACACGGGCGCGACGCATATAGCGAGCGCGACACATTGAGTTTGCTGCGTGGCGCACACCCACAGAGGCCCAAAATTGTTCCCAATTGCATCCAATCTTTTGGAATTCATTTCAATTGCGAGGTAGGGTCTATCTCTTGACTTGCTCATCAAATTTTGTAGATAGGATGATGGTTATGGCCGTTTATAATTGCAATAAAAAATGCCTAAACCCTACCATTTAAAATCATCAAAGCTATTGCCCTAGGGTTGCAAATTTGTGTGTGGATGCCAAGGTTCCTCCTCCCTCTCATTTCCCCCCCTCTTTCCATTGTTCCCTTTCCCCTATCCCATTTTTCCGTATTTTCCCTACCCTAAAACATTACTAGACCCCTATTCCCTATCCCCTCCACTCATTTGTCAAACATTAAACCCCAAAACCCTACCTTATAAAATTCCAACACCCTCCTACATGTCCCTAAACAAAATTTCTCCCCATAACCCCTAATCCCATCGTATTATTCCCTTCCTAACACTCCCTTTTGAATTGTTCCCCTTGGTGGCAGAGATCCTATCAACACACAGTTTCATACCATCATCAAAGGGCAGTCCAAACACAGTACACATACAATAGTCATGGCATCTGAGCATTCATCGGAGTATGAGATGGAGACCCAAAGTGATTCATCCTCAGAAGAACAGGCTATGTCATGTTTCCAGCATCTATCATGTTTTGAGTTTTTTCAAAGGTTGTCTAATGTTCGAGTTCATCATGAGTTGGCCCGTCTTTTCGTGCTTCACCTACATGGGGATCACTTTATCTTTGTCGGGGTCACCTTCACACTGACACCCGAAATTGTCTCATTAGAAACCGACATACCGAATGTTGGAGAATAGTCGCACAAGAAGCAGAAGGTGGAGAACAGTCGCACAAGAAGCATTATGAGCCTTACATTAAGGCTAGTTTCTTGAGGCAGCTCCAAAGAGTCTTTCCATTCAGAGATTGAAACATGAATATGATCCACTCATGAAGTTGATCATGAAGTATTTCAGCTGTGAGGGGAGGTTCTCTCGTCTGTATGCCTATCACATCAGGTTGCTCATGCACTTTACCAGGGTATGGATGATGAACATCCCATATTTCATTTTAAGGAACATAGAGAGGATGAACACCTTCATGCAGCAAAAGAACCCTCAGCAGCAACTCAACAGTGTTTATCACTTTGCTCTTATATCAGCTGGGATTGCAGGGCATTGCTTGGGAGGACTTCATCTCCCGTGACCTCTTCAGCACTTCATAGGCATTATAAGAGGTTGAACATGAGATAGGTGGTCCTTCTCATCAATATGAGCGCCATGAGACCACTACTATCCCCGTATTCATCAGGTATTCGGGGCAGAGGAACAAACAACTTGAGGTCCAACATGAGATCATGGAGTTGCAAAACATCCGTGAGAATTGCCAAGCTGCCCAACATAGGAGGATTGAGCTCACTCCATTGGAGCAAGAGATTAACAATGACCGAGAGTCTTGGCTTGAGCGTATCAAAATCCACCTTGAGAGACTGTTAGAGAAGGCTGACAAAGACAAAACCATATTGAGGCGGATGGTCTTATCACTACAGGGCACAGAACATGAGTTCAAAGGCTCGGATAAGGAGTTTGAAGGCAAAATTGAGCAAAGCGACAAAGAGGCAAAAAAGGAAAAAAGAGCAAGATCGGCTTTGAGTCTTGGCTGAAGCCTTTATGGCCCAGTATAGTACCTCATAGAGGATATTCAACCCAAATTTCAAAAACTTTGGGACAATTTTGGTCACATGACAAATTTTTGGTTACAACACATGGTTTTTCTCCCTGTGTAGGATTGGGGGCTCCAAATCACAAATGGCTTGTATTTTTGGATTCAACATGAAAAATCATGCCTGCTGGTGCATGGACAAGAAATTTGGGCATGATTTGAGTCCCCAGGAGGTCAAAAACACTCAAACAATGACGTCTCTACTCCTATTTTGACACACAGGAAGCAGTCTTGGGAGAATGAAGTTGTGGAGGGGAAAATGAGCACCAAATTCAGAAATTCTACTTGGGTTGGAAAGTAGACATGCAAGGCTTTCCAACAAGCATACTTGGGCATAATTTGGACTCATACAGGTACCTCAAAACAGCCTCCAAAGTGGCACGACGCATATAGATTTGGGCGCAGCGCATATAGAGAAAAAGGCCAAAATCACTTCCGCTTCGAAACATTTCGATTCACGACTTTCTCCAAGTGGGCCCGCTCATCTACACTACACTTTTTTCAGCACCTAAGGAAAAATTTAAAGTATTTCCACTAAAGGTTGGCTTCTATCCAAGTGGCAAAGGAAGGCGAGCAGTCACCCAAGCCATTTGTCATTATTGTAACGTTGCACCTGTAACTAATGGTTGGCTTTCCACTTCCACTTTTTAATGTTTTGAAAAAATCCCCAACCCTTGTTCGTTCTATTTCCCCATGGCATAGTCTATTTATTGTATGCAAACCATTTGCAAAGGGTTGGCTTGTAATTTCTGGGATACTGTGGGAGAGAAACTCGGTTCTTCATTGTATATTTTGACAGAGGATTAATGAAAGGCAACGGTTCTGTTTCATGAGATTCATGTGGTTGTGAGTGTAGCAAATGTGTTCTCTTTATGTTTCATATGTATTGCGTTATGTTTTAGAGCTCATTCATATTCATTTCTAGTGAAATTTTCTAAGTAAGATAAGGTAGAATTCATGTTTATTGCTCTGCCTGTGGAACGTTTCACGTTCTGTGTTCTTCTTCTGTTGAAAAGGATTCATGTGTTTATTCCCTTTTCACACTCCTAAACAATCTTTCTATTTCGCATTATTTCAAACTTAATTGCTAGACATTCCGTCTGTCTTGCATGACGAAGTAATCTGTGCCTTTGTGTTAAATTCTCTGCTCATACTGTTCGTTGGTCCCATATATCCCAGAAACTCAAGTCATTTATCAAAATTTGCCTCTTGTATCCATATTTATTTACCTAGCCTAAAATCAATATTCACTGTAAGTCACCTCGGACCATATCGTTTATTTATTCAGTGGGTGTGACCCGGAGAGAGCCCTCTCCTATTCTGGTAGGGCTAGCTACCAGACTGAGCATGGTTTGTGGTTACCCTGAATTTTCCCTTCCTTCAGCCTAAGGTGGATTTAGGTGATAACATAGTGGCGACTCCACTGGGGAACAAATGGTTTGCTTGAATATTTTTTTGCCCCAATACATCTATCAAGCTCAGATCTGATGGTTGATGGTGAACAATGATCAGACATAAGAAGACGGCTGAAATCATTCACCTGGCGACTCCATTCACTGAAAGAATCCAAAAATCAATGCTTCATGGTCACTCCATTGCAGAAAGATCAGTAGCTTTGAGATTTTCAAGATGGAGCGGATTGCAAGAAGATACGCTCCCATGAGCCGAGATCACATTCCAGGCTTTCCAAATAAAATTCCGAAGGTAGATTGGTCAAGGAATCTGCCTACGTTTAAAGATGATGGTAAGAAGGACGCTGCTTTACATCTAGTTTGATTTCACATGCATATTCGCAAGTTGAAGGTTGATTTTCCTGAAGATTGCTTAATGAAGATATTCTTGGCCATAAGGTGAAGCCCAATCTTGGTATGAAAGTTTGCCTGTTGCTTGTATTTACTGTCTAAAGGATTTTCATGCCCTGTTCATTGAAAGATATAAAGACTCTTATCCATCATTAAATCTAGTTCACGACTGTTGCCAACATGCTTCTACTTTTACTGAAAGCCTTGAAAAATACTATAAGGATGATAATTTTATGGATGATGAGATGATGGAAGCCTTGTACGAGAATCCATTTCACCAACATGAAGAGAAACTAGAAGAGTCCCATTAAGATGCTCAGGAAACTTTGCAGCAGAATCAAGATCTTTGTACGGTGGAAAATGAAGGAATTTTGCATCTTGACAGTCAACATGAATTACATGAAATAGATCAGCAGGTTGAAGAGTTCCATATGGCTGAAAGTGATGAAAGAAAAAGTGTCATTTCAAATTTGTCCATAGAAGAAGACAACATGTAGAGAAATCAAGTTTCAAATTCAGAATGTGATAATGTTAAGGCAGCCATTTTAGATATAGATTCAGATTGTGATGACCAAGAAAACCTTGTACTAAGTCCCATGAAAGAGAACTTTGCTGTTAAAATCACCTCAAATGAAGAAAACAGAGTTTTGAATCAAAATGTTCTCATGTCATCAGAACAAAGCCTTCATAAAGAGGTAGTCCAGTCAGCTCATGAACAATAAGAAGAGAATTTTGTTCAAGTAAGTGAAAAAGATCCGGGTGAATTTATGGTAGATGATATAAATGATTGTGTTGGGTTTCAAGTATCATTTGAAGTTTCTTTTCTCATGATTGATGGATGCAAAGACAATCTTCCTGTCATATCATATGAAGATGATCTATAATGTATTCAGACTTCAGCAGAACAGACCATTCAAGATTCCATTTCAGATTCTTCTTCCTCATATGTCTCATGTTTTGAAATGTTTTTGAAGAGGAAATCTGCTCATCCACTTGTTCAGAAATTTTTGAGGACCAGGGCCATACTTTTTCTGAAGTATATTATGAAGGAAGATCAGAATCAAAAGAAAAAGACATCTTGTTTCCTCAACAGGGGGTAAATCTTCATGTTTTTCAAGATCCTCTGGAAAATCTGTTGCAGTCAGTAGTGAAGGTGATTATTGTAGTATTCAGTGATGAAGGAGATCATGGTCAATTATGTTTTTGGATGCCCAGTTACCAGTATCTGTTGTTGACCAGAAGATCTGATCAAGAGAATCAATCAAGGAGGCATCTACTTGATTGGTTACATTGGAAGACACATTACACATGATTGTACATATTGCATTAGTACTCAGGTGGCTGTCGTCATGATTTGAAAGCCTCGAATCTTGATGGACTGCTGCCATTGAAACAAGTTTTGTAAGTTCTTCTTTTAGTTAAGTTAGTCATGAGTCATTTCCTTTTACATTGAGTTGGTTTTTTCAGTCAGGTTGGTTTCATAATTAATGTCAGTTTAAGTCTAGCTCCAGTCAATAAATGTGTCAAAGCCTTGTGTTGTTTGTCGAAATAATGAATCCATAGCCCAATGGATGAAGGCACTGTCTAGTTCTTCCAGAGATCTGTTGTTCTTGGAACCTCCAAGGAGCCACCATCCCCCATTGGAGCCAATGTTAGAGTCGGTCTTGTCAATCCTTCGTCAGAGATCAAAACTCGTTTTGCATTTCATTTTTAGGTGTCTCGCTCCATTCACTCCAGCAACATTCTGCTAGGGGCATGCCATTATCTGACGGAGAAGGTCATGTTAGTCATTTCCCCTCATGTTTGGCACCTTCTGGCTCAAGTATTTTATCAAGGTTCACTAAAGTCCATGACAGTCAATGTTTGGTCTTTTAATGAACAAGAGTCATTTTCAGTCATTAGGTCTAGGGATTAGTCAATTTGGTCTTCAAACATGACCAATAAAGCCATGCAGGCCAGAGGGAGGCCCTTACAAAGTTACGACTCAAAGATTTTCATCGTCATGTTGAAAGATTACGACTGTTCTTCAAAACTCTGTTTTGAAGAAAAGTCAAACAGTGTGTCATTTGTGATAATTTTCAAAAACTCTCCAGTTGATCTCTTCAGGCACAATCATGGTTTCCGTGGACAAATTCCCTGTCATATAACCCCTGCAAAAAGTGCCGAAAATTTCATCATCCTAGCTAAAAATTCAAAGGGAAAAGTGAAATTCAGCGTTGCATTAAATCAGTGAAAAGTGTCAAAACAAAACATTAGCAAAATGGGTTTTGGAGAAGCAAAAATCAAACCCATGACTCCTAATGTCTTTATTAAGGATTCCCACAAGAAACAAAGTCATTGTGAACACCAAGGAAGAGAGAAACATTGCAAAGTGAGTGTGAGAGTGCAAGAACGCGTTTGGAGTGAGTTTGAAGTCGTTTTCAAGAGCGAGGCGCACATACAAAGGGGCGCAGTGAATATAAAGAGTGCGGTGCATAGAGCGTGACCCCGCAGTGTAAAGTTAACACGGGTGCGACGCATATACTGAGCGCGGCGCACACCCTTAGAGGCCCAAAATTTGTTCCCAATTGCATCAAATCTTTTGGAATTCCTTCCAATTGCCAGGTAGGGTCTATCTCTTGGCTTGCTCATCGAATTTTGTGGATAGGATGATGGTTATGGCCGTTTATAATTGCAATAAAAACGCCTAAACCCTACCATTGAAAATCATCAAAGCTATTGCCCTAGGGTTGCAAATTTGTGTGTGGATGACAAGGTTCCTCTTCCCTCTCATTTTTCCCCCACTTTCCATTGTTCCCTTTCCCCTATCCCATTTTTCACTATTTTCCCTACCCTAAAACATTACTAGACCCCTATTCCCTATCCCCTCCACTTATTTGTCAAACATTAAACCCCAAAACCCTACCTTATAAAATTCCAACACCCTCCTACATGTCCCTAAACAAAATTTCTCCCCATAACCCTAATCCCATCATATTATTCCCTTCCTAACACTCCCTTTTGCATTGTTCCCCTTGGTGGCAGAGATCCTATCAACACACAGTTTCATACCATCATCAAAGGGCAGTCCAAACACAGTACACATACAAAATTCATGGCATTTGAGCATTCATCGGAGTATGATACGGAGACCCAAAGTGATTCATCCTCAGAAGAACAGGCTCCCCAGAGACATCACAAAAGTGGCAAACATGTTAGGGATGAGCCAACCACCCTCACAGAAATGCAGGCTTTCCCTCTTGCTATGTCATGTTTCCAGCATCTATCATGTTTTGAGTTTTTTCAAAGGGTGTATAATGTTTGAGTTCATCATGAGTTGGTCCATCTTTTTCTGCTTCACCTACATGGAGATCACTCTATCTTGGCCGGGGTCACCTTCACACTGACACCCGAAACTGTCTCATTAGCAACCAGCATACCGAATGTTGGAGAACAGTGGTACAAGAAGCAGAAGTTGGATCGGCAGCATTATGAGCCTTACATTAAGGCCAGTTTCTTGAGGCAGCTCCAAAGAGTCTTTCTATTCATATACTTGAAAGATGAGTATGCTCCACTCATGAAGTTGATCATGAAGTATTTCAGCTGTGAGGGGAGGTTCTCTCATCTGTATGCCTATCACATCAGGTTGCTCATGCACTTTACCAGGGTACGGATGATGAACATCCCATATTTCATTTGCGGGAACATAGAGAGGATGATCACCTTCATGCAGCACAAGACCCCTCAGCGGAAACTTAACAGTGTTTATCACTTTTCTCTTATTAAGATTTTGGTGGATCATCAACTGGGATTGCAGGGCATTGCTTGGGAGGACTTCATCTCCCGTGACCTCTTCAGCACTTCACAGGTATTATCAGAGGTTGAACATGAGATAGGTGGTCCTTCTCACCAGTATGAGCACCATGAGACCACTACTATGCCAGTATTCATCACCTATCAGAGAGGCAGTAGACATTTGTTTGCAGCAGCAAAGCGAGTGTTATCTCCACCCGGTGTGGAAGGGGCCTCGCTTCCGACATTGGCAACACAGGTACAGGACAAGGGCAAGAATCCCATGCATGACGAGGGGCCATCAGGTGAACAAGAGGCCGACTTCATCCTCATTCATGATGATGATGTAGATGAGGATAGTGCCAAACTTAGTAGGAGCATCCATGAGCAGAAAACGGAGATCAAAGACTTGTCACTCAATTTGGAGAGGGCCAAATGAATTATAAGGTATTTGGAGCAGAGGAATAAACAACTTGAGGACCAGCATGAGATCATGGAGCTGCAAAACATCCGTGAGAATCGCCAAGCTGCCCAACATAGGAGGATTGAGCTCACTCCATTGGAGCAAGAGATTGACAATGACCGAGAGTCTTGGCTCGAGCGTATCAACATCCACCTTGAGAGACTGTTAGAGAAGGCTGACAAGGACAAAACCATATTGAGGTGGATGGTCTATCACTACAGGGCATGGAACATGAGTTCAAAGGCTCGGATAAGGAGTTTGAAGGAAAAATTGAGCAAAGCGACAAAGAGGCAAGAAAGGAAAAAAGAGCAAGATCGGCTTTAAGTCTTGGCTGAAGCCTCTGTGGCCCAGCATAGTACCTCATAGAGGATCTTCAGCCCAAATTTCAAAAACATTGGGACAATTTTGGTCACATGACAAATTTTTGTTGACAACACAGGTTTTTTGTCCCTGTGCAGGATTGGGGGCTCCAAATCACAAATGGCTTGTATTTTTGGATTCAGCATGAAAAATCATGCCTGCTAGTGCATGGACAAGAAATTTGGGCATGATTTGAGTCCCCAGGAGGTCAAAAATACTCAAAAAATGACCTCTCTGCCCCTATTTTGACACACAGGAAGCAGTCTTGGGAGAATGAATTTTTTGAGGGGCAAATGAGCACCCAATTCAAAAATTCCACTTGGGGTTGGAAAGTAGACATGCCAGGCTTTCCAACAAACACACTTGGGCACAATTTGGACTCCTGCAGGTACCTCAAAATAGCCTCCAAAGTGGTGCGGCGCATATAGATTTGGGCGGGGCGCATATAGAGAAAAAGGCCAAAATCACTTCCGCTTCGCGACATTTCGTTCGCGACTTTCTCCAAGTGGGCCCGCTCATCTACACTACACTTTTTTCGGAACCTAAGGAAAAATTTAAAGTATTTCCACTAAAGGTTGGCTTCTATCCAAGTGGAAAAGGAAGGCATGCAGTCACCCAAGCCATTTGTCATTTTTTGTAACGCTGCACCTGTAACTAATGGTTGGCTTTCCACTTCCACTTTGTAATGATTTGAAAATATCCCCAACTCTTGGTCGTTCTATTTCCCCATGGCATAGTCTATTTATTGTATGCAAACCATTTGCAAAGGGTTGGCTTGTAATTTCTGGGAGACTGTGGGAGAGAAACTCAGTTCTTCATTGTATATTTTGATAGAGGATTAATGAAAGGCAGCGACTCTGTTTCATGAGATTCATGTGGTTGTGAGTGTAGCAAATGTGTTCTCTTTATGTTTTATATGTATTGCGTTATGTTTCACAGTTCATTCATATTCATTTCCAGTGAAATTTTCTAAGTAAGATAAGGTAGAATTCATGTTTATTGCTCTGCCTGTGGGAAAGTTTCACGTTCTGTGTTCTTCTTCTGTTGAAAAGGATTCATGTGTTTATGCCCTTTTCACCCTCCTAAACAATCTTTCTATTTGGCATTATTTCAAAATTAATTGCTAGACTTTCCGCCTGTCTTGCCTGACGAAGTAATCTGTGCCTTTGTGTTAAATTCTCTGCTCATATTGTTCATTGGTCCCATATATCCCAGAAACTGAGTCATTTATCAAAATTTGCCTCTTGTATCCATATTTATTTACCTAGCCTAAAATCAATATTCACTATAAGTCTCCTCGGACCATATCGTTTATTTATTCACTGAGTGTGACCCGGAGAGAGCCCTCTCCTGTTCTGGTAGGGCTAGCTACATGACTGAGCGTGGTTTGTGGTTACCTTGAATTTTGCCTTCCTTCAGCATAAGGTGGATTTAGGTGATAACATAGTGGCGACTCCATTTGGAAACAAATGGTTTGCTTGAAGATTGTTTTGCCCTAGTACATCTATCAAGCTCAGATCTGATGGTTGATGGTGAAAAACAATCAGACATAAGAAGATGGCTGAAATCATTCACCTGGCGACTCCATTCACTGAAAGAATCCAACAATCAATTCTTCATGGTGACTCCACTGCAAAAAGATCAGTAGCTTTGAGATTTTCAAGATGGAGTCGATTGCAAGAAGATATGCTCCCATGAGCCGAGATCACATTCCAGGCTTTCCAAATAAAATTCCAAAGGTAGACTGGTCAAGGAATCTGCCTACGTTTAAAGATGATGGTAAGAAGGACGCTACTTTACATCTAGTTCGATTTCACATGCATATTCACAAGTTGAAGGTTGATTTTCCTAAAGATTGCTTAATGAAGATATTCCTGGCCACTCTAGAAGGTGAAGCCCAATCTTGGTATGAAAGTTTGCCTGCTGCTTGTATTTACTGTCTAAAGAATTTTCATGCCCTGTTCATTGAAAGATATAAAGACTCTTATCCATCATTAAATCTAGTTCATGACTATTGCAAACATGTTTCTACTTTTATTGAAAGCCTTGAAAAATACTATGAGGATGATAATTTTATGGATGATGAGATCATGGAAGCCTTGTACGAGAATCCATTTCACCAACATGAAGAGAAACTAGAAGAGTCCCATTAAGATGCTCAGGAAACTTTGCAGCAGAAACAATATCTTTGTACGGTGGAAAATGAAGGAATTTTGCATCTTGAAAGTCAACATGAATTACATGAAATAGATCAGTAGGTTGAAGAGTTCCATATGGCTGAAAGTGATGAAAGAAAAAGTGTCATTTCAGATTTGTCCTTAGAAGAAGACAGCATGCAGAGAAATCAAGTTTCAAATTTAGAATGTGATAATGTTAAGACAACCATTTCAGATGTAGATGCAGATTGTGATGACCAAGATAACCTTGTACTAAGTCCCATGAAAGAGAACTCTACTGTTAAAATCACCTGGAATGAAGAAAACAGAGTTTTGAATCCAAATGTTCTCATGTCATCAGAACAAAGCCTTCATAAAGAGGTAGTCCAGTCAGCTCATGAACAACAAGATGAGAATTTTGTTCAAGTAAGTGAAAAAGATCTGGGTGAATTTATGGTAGATGATATAAATGATTGTGTTGGATTTCAAAATCATTTGAAGTTTCTTTTCTCATGATTGATGGATGCAAAGACAATCTTCTTGTCATATCATATGAAGTTTATCTACAATGTATTCAGACTTCAGCAGAACAGATCATTCAGGATTCCATTTCAGATTCGCCTTCCTCATATGTCTCATGTTTTGAAATGTCTTTTGAAGAGGAAATCTGCTCATCCACTTGTTCAGAAATTTTTGAGGACCAGGGCCATACTTTTTCTGAAGTACATTATGAAGGAAGATCAGAATCAAAAGAAAAAGACATCTTGTTTCCTCAACAGGGGTTAAATCTTCATGTTTTTGAAGATCCTCTGCAAAATCTGTTGTAGTCAGCAGTGAAGGTGATTATTGCAGTATTCAGTGATGAAGGAGATCATGGTCAATTATGTTTTTGGATGCCCAATTACCAATATTTGTTGTTGACCTCAAGATCTGATAAGGAGAATCAATCAAGAAGGCATCTACTTGATTGGTTACATTGGAAGACACATTACACATGATTGTACATATTGCATTAGTACGCAGGTGGTTGTCGTCATGATTTGAAACCCTCGAATCTTGATGGACTGCTGCCATTGAAACAAGTTTTGTAAGTTCTTGTTTTTAGTTAAGTTAGTCATGAGTCATTTCCTTTTGCATTGAGTTAGTTTTTTCAGTCATGTTGGTTTCATAATTAATGTCGGTTTAAGTCAAGTTCCAGTCAATAAATGTGTCAAAGCCTTGTGTTGTTTGTTGAAATAATGACTCCATACCCCAATGGAAGAAGGCACTGTCTAGCTCTTCCAGAGATCTGCTATTCTTGGCACCTCCAAGGAGCCACCATCCCCCATTGGAGTCAATGTTAGAGTCGGTCTTGTCAGTCCTCCATCGGAGATCAAAACTCGTTTTGCATTTCATTTTTAGGTGTCTCGCTCCATTCACTCCAGTTGCATTCTGCTAGGGGCATGCCATTATCTGATGGAGAAGGTCTTGTTATTCATTTCCCCTCATGTCTGGCACCTACTGGCTCAAGTCTTTTGTCAAGGTTCACTAAAGTCCATGACAGTCAATGTTCGGTATTTTAATGAACAAGAGTCATTTTCAGTCATTAGGTCTAGGGATTAGTCAATTTGGTCTTCAAACATGACCAATAAAGCCATGCAGGCCAGAGGGAGGCCCTTACAAAGTTATGGTTCAAATATTTTCATCGTCATGTTGACAGATTACGACTATTCTTCAAAACTCCGTTTTGAAGAAAAGTCAAACAGTGTGTCATTTGTGATAATTTTCAAAAAGTCTCCAGTTGATATCTTCAGGCACAATCATGGTTTTCGTGGCCAAATGCCCTGTCATATAACCCCTGCATTAAATCAGTGAAAATTGTCAAAACAAAACATTAGAAAAATGGGTTTTGGAGAAGCAAAAATCAAACCCATGACTCCCAATGTCTTTATAAAGGATTCCCACAAGAAACAAAGTCATTGTGAACACCAAGGAAGAGAGAAACATTGCAAAGTGAGTGTGAGAGTGAAAGCACGCGTTTGGAGTGAGTTTGAAGTCGTTTTCAGGAGCGAGGCGCACATATAGAGGGGTGCAGTGAATATAAAGAGTGCGGCGCATAGAGCACGACCCCGCAGTGTAAAGTTAACACGGGTGCGGCGCATATACCGAGCACGGCGCATTGGGTTTGCTACGTGGCGCACACCCACAGAGGCCCGAAATTGTTCCCAATTGCATCAAATCTTTTTGAATTCCTTCCAATTTCCAGGTAGGGTCTATCTCTTGGCTTGCTCATCACATTTTGTGGATAGGATGATGGTTATGGCCGTTTATAATTGCAATAAAAAATGCCTAAACCCTACCATTTAAAATCATCAAAGCTATTGCCCTAGGGTTGAAAATTTGTGTGTGGATGCCAAGGTTCCTCCTCCCTCTCATTTTCCCCCTCTTTCCATTGTTCCCTTTCCCCTATCCCATTTTTCCGTATTTTCCCTACCATAAAACATTACTAGACCCCTATTCCCTATCCCCTCCACTCATTTTTCAAACATTAAACCCCAATACCCTACCTTATAAAATTCCCACACCCTCCTACATGTCCCTAAACAAAATTTCTCCCCATAACCCCTAATCCCATCATATTATTCCCTTCCTAACACTCCCTTTTGCAATGTTCCCCTTGGTGGCAGAGATCCTATCAACACACAGTTTCATACCATCATCAAAGGGCAGTCCAAACACAATACACATACAACAGTCATGGCATCTGAGCATTCATCGGAGTATGAGATGGAGACCCAAAGTGATTCATCCTCAGAAGAACAGGCTCCCTGGAGACATCACAAAAGTGGCAAACATGTTAGGGATGGGCCAACCACCCTCACAGAATTGCAGGCCTGCCCTCTTGCTATGTCATGTTTCCAGCATCTATCATGTTTTGTGTTTTTCCAAAGGGTGTCTAATGATCGAGTTCATCATGAGTTGGCCCGTCTTTTTGTGCTTCACCTACATGGAGATCACTCTATCTTGGCCAGGGTCACCTTCACACTGACACCCGAAACTGTCTCATTAGCAACCGACATACCGAATGTTGGAGAACAGTGGCACAAGAAGCAGAGGGTGGATCGACAGTATTATGAGCCTTACATTAAGGCCAGTTTCTTGAGGCAGCTCCAAAGAGTCTTTCCATTCAGATACTTGAAATATGAATATGCTCCACTCATGAAGTTGATCATGAAGTATTTTAGCTGTGAGGGGAGGTTCTCTCGTCTGTGTGCCTATCACATCAGGTTTCTCATGCACTTTACCGGGGTATGGATGATGAACATCCCATATTTCATTTGCAAGAACATAGAGAGGATGAACACCTTCATGTAGCACAAGACCCCTCAGTGATCCAAGTGGATATTGGTGGCCACCCGCTAATTCGACTTGGATCCCCTCTAAGTGCTTCGTGCAGTTTTTTTCAGTTTCCTTAATTATAGCACAATTTACTATTTTTAGCAGTTTTTCGGGTCCTAAACTTCCGGAGCCATTTTGAGGCCCTAAACGACGTTTTTGGGGAAATCTACCGCCAGCGATTTTTTGTGACTAAAAATCGTCTTTTCCGTCGTAGTCCTCGGAGAGATCTTTCCAACAGGCTATCATGCGCGTCAAACAGAAATAAGACGACCAATTCGCGACCCCGGGAAGTTGATGTACCAACTTACCCAAAAACGGGGCCCACAATTTGGCGTTTCATCTTCCAGGGTTAGGTTTTGGAATGTGAAGGGTTTTTCCCTTGCTTCTCAACAATAAATAGGCCTTCGACCCTCATTGTAAACAGTTCGAAATAGTTCAGAGGCATGTAGCCACACATCTCTTCTCAAAAATAAGCTACCATCGCCCTAGCTGGTTTATTTCTATTTCCGGTTGTAAGCATATTTCAGTATTTTCCATTAATGAAATGAAGTATTATTTCCGCTGCATCTCTTTGTTTATGGTTATCTCATCTCTGTATTTATGGTTATCTCTGTAATCTATTGCGTTCCTGTTTAAATCTGGATCAGTGGTATCAGAGCGGTCTGCTTTTTCTTTGTTTTTCTTTGAATGTCCTCAACGAGGTCAGGATATAAGGAGTTAGGGCTTGAACTGGTCGAACCTTTGCAAGACCAGCCTCGCAAATCTCGATGACCTCCCTTGGCAGATGAGAAGAAAGATGAGGGGGTAGGAGGTCCTATCAAAATATTGCTCGAAGAAGCCCTCGAGCGGCAAAGGAATGTGATGATGGATAGCTTTGCGCAGATCCTTCAGGGGCTACCCAGAGGCGACGCATCGGCTTCCAACAGCTACTCTGGAAATGCCACACCCTTTAAGGTACAAGTTAATTTTGAAATCCCCATATTTGAGGGTCAAATAGATGCAAATACCGTAGATAAATGGTTAAATCTGCTAGATGGGTATTTTTCTGTTCATGAATTTTCAAGTCGGGAAAAGATTGTTTTCCCTCTTCTCAAAGCATCCCCCCACGTCAAGGATTGGTGGGAAACCTACTGCGAGCATAAGGATGAAAGTACAGGCTCATTATTTTCAGCCGCACCCACTTGGAATGACTTCCGGGATGCCATCAAGGAGAAATACTACCCTGTCAAAAGCTATGAGGACAAATACATCAAATGGACCACACTGCGGCAGGGAAGAGACCAAGATGTGACGGAGTTCACAAACATTTTTCATACCCTTCGCACACAGTTGGGTATCAAAGATTCTGAGCAGCATCTGATACTCAAATACTGCGGCTGCCTACACTGATACATCCAGGAAGAGATGGAGTTCTTAAACATCTCCTCACTCGGCACAGCATACCGATACGCTGTCAAAATCAAGCAAAAGTTCAAAGAGAAGAAGTGAGACTTTGGATCTGCAAATTCGAAGCCCAAAGGACAAAGCCAAGGCGGGGTGACCCAAGACAACTCGTCGAAGCTGCAAGAAAAGAACAACACCACAAAGTCGAAGAAGGACACAGGAAAGTGGTGTGAGTTCCACAAGAGCCCCACTCACAACACAAGTGAGTGTCAGACCAAGCAGTTGCTGGTGGATGAGTTGAAGGCTTCCGAATCAGATACATGTTTCGACCCTGAGCCAGAGCCCAACAAGGGGAATGGCAAAGGGAAGCAGATCATTAATGCAGATCCCAGCACCACTGTTTCCACCGCTAAGATCCAGAAGAATGAGCCCAAAAATCCAGAGGAAGGGGAGTGTCTTTTCCACTCACAGATGTGGGTGAAGGGTTCGCCCCTGAAATTCATTGTCGATAGTGGTAGCTGAAAGAACCTCATTTCAGCAAAGGTCATGGAGCAGTTGGGCCCATCGACTACACCACAACCACAACCGTACAGTATCGGGTGGCTTCATGAAGGACGAGATCTCAAAGTTCTCCAGCAGTGCCGCCTTCCCTACAGCATCAAGCCCTTCACAGATGAGGTATTGTGTGATGTTACACCTCTAGATGTTTGTGATGTACTATTAGGCTAACCATGCTTGTGGAGGCAACATGCTCTGTATGAGTCAAGGCCTCGTGTTGTCATTATTTCTTTGGATAATTCATTATACAGGATACCAGAGGTAGCCCCACCTACCGCCACCTCTTTTATCACTACCAAAAAGGTAGCAAGCTCATCTCCCAGGCTAGGAAATTCATTTTCTATCTGGTTCACTCCCAAAGTAAGGGGAAGATTGTTGCTACATCCATAACCCCCGTTAAGGGTTCCACCACACAGCAGCAACAACAAAGGGATATGGTCATGACAGAACAAAGGAACAACTTCTCCTCACCCACAGGGGTACCACACAAGTTTCAGGTGGGCAACAAAGTCTGGTTGCATCGACAGAAAGAACGCCTTACAAGAGCCCATCAAAAAACTCAGAGGACTCCAACATGGTCCTTACACCAGTACCAAGGCTACGGGAAACAATGCTTTGAAGCACAACATTCCTCCATTCCTTGGCTTGCACCGAGTTTTCAATGTGGACCATCGTCGACCGTGCTTCCTACCATTTCTGGACACATCAGAGATTGCAAAACAGCTCGCTAAAGACCCAACTCAGCAGAAGCTTCCTCATCTCAAGGAGGAACTCAACACAATGGGGACCATTGCTTCTTAAGGGGGGAGGAATGATCCAGGTGGATATTGGTGGCCACCCACCTATCCCGTTTTCACCACCAAAACTTTCTCTTTCAGCTTTTTCAGTTTCATAAATAGTAGCATAGATTACTATTTTTAGCAGTTTTTCAGGCCTTGAACTTCCGGAGCCGTTTTGAGGCCCTAAACGACATTTTTTTTGGAAATCTGGGGGCAACATGGGTCCATGGACTGATGTTTCCCTTCCCAAAGTGGTATTTCTCGGATAGATCTTTCTAACAAGCTATTGTACACGTCAAATGGTGATCATATGCCAAAGTTACGACCCCGGGAAGTTGATGTACCAACTTACCCAAAACGGGGCCCACAGTTTGGCGTTTCATCTTCTAGGGTTAGGTTTTGGGATGTGAAGGGTTTTCCATTATTTCTCAATAATAAATAGGCCTTTGAGCCACATTGTAACACAGTTCAGAGGCATGTAGCCACCACATCTCTTCTCAGATATAAGCTACCATTGCCCTAGCTGGTTTATTTCAATTACTGTTTGTAAGCATATTTCAGTATTTTACATTAATGAAATGAAGTATTATTTCTTCTGTATATCTGTGTTTATGGTTATCTCTGTAATTTGTTGCATTCTTGTTTAAGTCTGGATCAGTGGTATCAGAGCGGTCTGCTTTTTCTTTGTTTTTCTTTGCATGTCCCCAACGAGGTCAGGATATAAGGAGTTAGGGCTTGAACTGGTCGAACCTTTGCAAGACCAGCCTCGCAAATCCCGATGGCCTCCCACGGCAGATGAGAAGAAAGACGAGGGGGCAGGAGATTTTATCAAAATCTTGCTCGAAGAAGCACTCAACCGACAATGGAATGCGATGATGGATAGCTTTGCCCAGATCCTTCAGCGGCTACCCAAAAGTGACAGATCAGCTTCCAGCAGCTACTCTGGAAATGCCATGCCCTTTAAGGTACAAGTTAATTTTGAAATCTGCATATTCAAGGATCAGATAGATGCAGATGCCATAGATAAATGGTTAAGTCTGCTAGAGGGTTATTTTTCTGTTCATGAATTTTCGAGTCGGGAAAAGATTGTTTTCGCTCTTCTCAAAGCAGCCCCCCACGTCAAGGACTAGTGGAAAAGCAATTGCGAGCAGAAGGGTGAAAGTATGGGCTCACTATTTTCAGCTGCACCCTCCTGGACTGACTTCCGAGATGCCATCAAGGAGCAGTACTACCCTGTGAAAAGCTACAGGGACAAATACATCAAATGGACCACACTGCGGTAGGGAAGAGACCAAGATGTGCCAGAGTTCACAAACATTTTTCATACCCTTCACACACAGTTGGGTATCAAAGATTCTGACCTGCATCTGGTACTCAAATACCGTGGCTGCCTACACCGATACATCCAAGAAGAGATGGACTTCTTGAACATCTCCTCACTCGGCACAACATACCGATACGCTGGTAAAATTGAGCAAAAGTTCAAAGAAAAGAAGCGAGACTTTGGATCTGCAAATCCGAAGCCCAAAGGACAGAGCCAAGGCGGGGTGACCCAAGACAACCCTTTGAAGACGCAAGAAAATAACAACACCACAAAGCTGAAGAAGGACACAGGAAAGTGGTGTGAGTTCCACAAGAGCCCCACTCACAACACAAGTGAGTGTCGGACCAAGCAATTGCTGGTGGCTGAGTTGAAGGCTTCCGAATCAGATGCATGTTACAACCCTCAGCCAGAACATGACAAGGGGAATGGCAAAGGGAAGTAGATCATTGATGCGGATCCCAACCCCACTATTGCCACCAACAAGATCCAGAAGAATGAGCCCGAAAATCCAGAGGTAGGGGAGCGCCTTTTCCACTCACAGATCTGGGTGAAAAGTTCGGCACTGCAATTCATTGTCGACAGAGGTAGCCAAAAGAACCTCATTTCAGCAGAGGTCATGAAGCGGTTGGGCCTACTGACTACACCACACCCACAGTCGTATAGTATCGGGTGAGGTCATGAAGGATGAAATCTCAAAGTTCGCCAGCAGTGTCGCCTTCCCTACAGCATCAAGCCCTTCACAAATGAGGTATTGTGTGATGTTACACCTCTAGATGTTTGTGATGTACTATTAGGCCAACCATACTTGTGGAGGCGACATGCTCTCTACGAGTCAAGGCCTCGCACTGTAATTATTTCTTTGGATAATTCATTATACAGGATACTGGAGGTAGCCCCACCTACTGCCACCTTTTTTATCACTACCAAGAAAGGCAGCAAGCTCATCTCCCAGACTAGGAAATTCATTTTCTGTCTGGTTCGCTCCCAAAGTAAGGGGAAGATCGTTGCTACATCCATAACCCCCGCAAATGGTTTCTCCATGCAGTAGCAGCAGCAAAGGGATATGGCCATGACAGAACACAGGAACAACTTCTCCTCACCCACAGAGGTACCACAGAAGTTTCTGGTGGGCAACAAAGTCTGGTTGCATCAACAGAAAGAACGCCTTACAATAGCCCATCAAAAAACTCAGACTACTCCGACATGGTCCTTACACCAGTACCAAGGCTATGGGCAACAATGATTTGAAGCACATCATTCCTCCATTCCTTGGCTTGCACCGAGTGTTCAATGTGGACCATCGTTGACCATGCTTCCCACCATTTCTGGACACATTAGAGATTGCAGAACAGCTCGCCAGAGACACAACTCAGCAGAAGCTTGCTCATCTTAGGGAGGAACTCAATGCAATGGGGACCATTACTTCCTAAGGGGGCAGGAATGATCCAGGTGGATGTTGGTGGACACGCACCTATCCCATTTGGACCCCCACAATTGTCTCTTTCAGCTTTTTTAGTTTCCTAAATTGTAGCACAGTTTACTATTTTTAGCAGTTTTTTCGGGCCCTGAACTTCCAAAGCCGTTTTGAGGCCCTAAACGATGGTTTTTTGAAAATCTGGGGGCAACATGGGTCCATGGACCGATGTTGCCCTTCCCAAAGTGGTAGTTCTCGAATAGATCTTTCTAACGTGCTATTGTACACGTCAAACGAAGATCATATTTCAAAGTTATGACCCCGGGAAGTTGATGTACCAACTTACCCAAAATGGGGCCCACAGTTTTGTAGGAATTTACAGGGTAAGTTCCTCAGACAGAACACCAGAAGGACACCGCTCACAAACAGATCACAGATCAATACACCAGTATTTTGACGTGGTTAAAACCCTCAGAGAGGGAAACAGTCCAGGGCCTGCGCCAACGTGGCTACTACAGGCATTTTATTAATAAAAGAATGAAAATTTACATAAGCTTCTCTCATGCACGGTTAACCTACAAATGACCCTCCATGCGCTTTAAATAGAATTCATGGACCAATCGGGTGTAAGCCACCGGATCAAGTGTCGGTAA
>APFE031451392.1:49002-60290 GCA_000404065.3 Pinus taeda
CGACCAATTCGCGACCCTAGGAAGTTGATGTACCAACTTACCCAAAAACGGGGCCCACAATTTGGCGTTTCATCTTCCAGGGTTAGGTTTTGGAATGTGAAGGTTTTTTCCATTGTTTCTCAACAATAAATAGGCCTTCGAGCCTCATTGTAACACAGTTCAGAGGCATGTAGCCACACATCTCTTCTCAGAGATAAGCTACCATCGCCCTAGCTGGTTTATTTCTATTTCCGGTTGTAAGCATATTTCAGTATTTTCCATTAATGAAATGAAGTATTATTTCCGCTGCATCTTTGTGTATATGGTTATCTCGGTATTTTATTGCATTCCTGTTTAAATCTGGATCACTCAGTAGCAACTTAACAATGTTTATTACTTTTCTCTTATTAAGATTTTGGTGGATCATCAGCTGGGATTGCAGGGCATTGCTTGGGATGACTTCATCTCCCGTGACCTCTTCAACACTTCACAGGTATTATCAGAGGTTGAAAATGAGATAGGTGGTCCTTCTCATCAGTATGAGCACCATGAGACCACTACTATGCTAGTATTCATCACTTATCAGAGAGGCAGTAGACATTTGTTTGCAGCAGCAAAGCAAGTGTTATCTCCACCCGGGGTGGAATGGGCCTTGCTTCCGACATCGGCAACACAGGTAAAGGACAAGGGCAAGAAGCCTATGCATGACGAGGGGCCATCAGGCGAACAAGAGGCTGAATTCATCCTAATTCATGATGATGATGTAGATGAGGAGAGTGCCAAACTTAGGAGGACCATCCAAGAGCAGAAAACGAAGATCCAAGACTTGTCACTCAATTTGGAGAGGGCCAAATGGATTATCAGGTATTTGGAGGAGAGGAACAAACAACTTGAGGACCAGCATGAGATCATGGAGCTGCAAAACATCCGTGAGAATCGCCAAGCTGCCCAACATAGGAGGATTGAGCTCACTCCATTGGAGCAAGAGATTAACAATGACTGAGAGTCATGGCTCGAGCGTATCAACATCCACCTTGATAGACTGTTAGAGAAGGCCGACAAGGACAAAACCATATTGAGGCGGATGGTCTATCACTACAGGGCACAGAACATGAGTTCAAAGGCTCGGATAAGGAGTTTGAAGGCAAAATTGAGCAAAGCGACAAAGAGGCAAAAAAGGAAAAAAGAGAAAGATCAGCTTTGAGTCCTGGCTGAAGCCTCTATGGCCCAACATAGTACCTCATAGAGGATCTTCAGCCCAAATTTCAAAAAATTTGGGACAATTTTGGTCACATGACAAATTTTTGGTCACAACATATGGTTTTTCTTCCTGTGCAGGATTGGGGGCTCCAAATCACAAATGGCTTGCATTTTTTGATTCAGCATGAAAAATCATGCCTACTGGTGCATGGAAAAGAAATTTGGGCATGATTTGAGTACCCAGGAGGTCAAAAACACTCAAAAAATGACCTCTCTGCCCCTATTTTGACACACAAGAAGCAGTCTTGGGAGAATGAAGTTTTGGAGGGGAAAAAGAGCACCAAATTAAAAAATTCCACTTGGGTTGGAAAGTAGACATGCCAGGATTTCTAACAAGCAGACTTGGGCACAATTTAGACTCCTCCAGGTACCTCAAAACAACTTCCAAATTGATGTGGCGCATATAGAGAAAAAGGCCAAAATCACTTCTGCTTCGCGACATTTCGATTCGTGACTTTCTCCAAGTGGGCCCGCTCATCTACACTACACTTTTTTCGGCACCTAAGGCAAAATTTAAAGTATTTCCACCAAAGGTTGGCTTCTATCCAAGTGGCAAAGGAAGGTGAGCAATCACCCAAGCCATTTGTCATTTTTGTAACGCTGCACATGTAACTAATGGTTGGCTTTCCACTTCCACTTTGTAGTGATTTGAAAAAATCCCCAACCCTTGGTCGTTCTATTTCCCCATGGCATAGTCTATTTATTGTATGAAAACCATTTGCAAAGGGTTGGCTTGTAGTTTCTGGGAGATTGTGGGAGAGAAACTCAGTTCTTCATTATATTTTGACAGAGGATTAATGAAAGGCAGCGGCTCTATTTCATGAGATTCATGTGGTTGTGAGTGTAGAAAATGTGTTCTCTTTATGTTTCATATGTATTGTGTTATGTTTCACAGTTCATTCATGTTCATTTCCAGTGAAATTTTCTAAGTAAGATAATGTAGAATTCATGTTTATTGCTCTGCCTCTGGGAAAGTTTCACATTCTATGTTTTTCTTCTGTTGAAAAGGATTCATGTGTTTATGCCCTTTTCACCGTCCTAAAAAATCTTTCTATTTGGCATTATTTCAAAATTAATTGCTAGACTTTCCGCCTGTCTTTCCTGACGAAGTAATCTGTGCCTTTGTGTTAAATTCTCTGCTCATACTGTTCGTTGGTCCCATATATCCCAGAAACTCAGTCATTTATCAAAATTTGCCTCTTGTATGCATATTTATTTACCTAGCCTAATCAATATTCACTGTAAGTCACCTCATACCATATCGTTTATTTATTCACTGAGTGTGACCTGGAGAGATCCCTCTCCTGTTCTGGTAGGGCTAGCTACCAGACTGAGCGTGGTTTGTGGTTACCCTAAATTTTGCCTTCCTTCAGCCTAAGGCAGATTTAGGTGCTAGCACACCCTCTGAGTATCGCAAAGCTCACAAATTATATCATCCCAGGGAGTCTTGGGAATATACCACCGCCCTGTTTCACTTCGAAGGTCATGAGGATTACTTCTAATCTTAGTGATGCTCATCGTTCTCTTCGAGCTGGTCAAAACAAAAAGATAATTCTGGTTCTCAAGGGTGGGGTTGATCACCTCCTTATAATATCTTAGCTTCCTTTTACCGTCCATCTTCTTATCATCCGACAACTTATCTTTAAATTTTGAGGTGATAGTATATTTGACACTATCCTTGCTTCCTAGGATGATCACCTCATTTATGCCCAAATGGTTGAGCCAAGGTTGAGAACCTTATGCCACCCATGCTTGAGGCAAAGGTGTGGGTTTTGACGAAAGTTATAAGAAATTTTAGGAAGCCTCTTGGATTCCATGTTGTAAGGCTTATTCTTATACATTAGATACTTAAACATAGCCCTACTTTCAATAGGGGAGAGGTCAACTTCAATTAGGAGGATAGGATAGGGGGTATTTCACTTGACCTTGAGATTGTAGGTTATGAATCATCTCAATATTTCTCCATGACTCTCTGGATATATTGCAACCCGAAACTTCACAACCATATAGGACAATAGGGGTGACGATGGTCTCAAAGAGGAAATTTATTTTCTCCAAATACAAAGATCGACAACCTTACAAATGTTTTCAAGCTCATAATAGGCTTTCTAGCCTCCAATAACCATTCTCTCAATGTTGTAATTCCAGTTTAGATGATAATGAATGTCAATACCCAAATATTTATAAGAATAGACCTATTCCAAGCAATTGTTATCATATATGAAATTTCCATGGGTGATCCTTTTGGATTTAATTATCATGATTTTTGTCTTGTTGGTATTAACCGTCATACCCATCCTGGATAAATATTCATGAAGAATCTTAGGTTGCTTGTCCAAGTCCTCATGGCTTCTAGAAAGAAGATCGTTATCATCGGTGTAGAGGAGAAGAGTAATGATAATACCAACAAGCTCGGTACCCTTGCACCCCATGATTACCAAACACTCCTCTGGATTATTGATGTAAATACCAAAAATGGTAGGGGAAAGGGAACACCCTTGCTTATCTCTCATATTTCATTTCATATCTTTAGACCACCCTTTGTTGGTTTTAAGCTTGGAAACAACCATCTCGTAGAGGTGAATCACAACAATCTATAACTCAGGAGGAATCATTATCTAATGAAGTCTTTTCCAAATATTATTACGAGGAATAGTTTCAAATGCTTGTCTAAAGTCCACAAAGCAACAAAAGGGATCAACTTTACTATTGCGACATTCCTCAGCAATGATCCTGACAATGACAAGATGGTCGATAGTCGAGTGGTACCTCCTAAAACCAGGTTGTCCTTTCGCTCTTTTATGATGGCTTTCAAGCCAGTGGCTAATCTTCTTGTCCAAAATGAGACCATAAAGCTTGGCTATGATCTGCCTAATAATATTGGTCCTATAGTTAGAGGGAACAATTTTGTCCCCATTTGTAAATCTAGGCACAATAAGGCTTTGCGTCCAACGCTTAGGGGAGACATGCTTTATAGCCAAATTGAGAAGCTTGTGGAGATGAGGAATGAGGATAGATCTTCCCAACTTTAAAATCTTAGCTTTGTATCCTTCAATGACTTTAGCTTGCCCACTCGCGAGCTTATTAACCCCAAACTCAATGTCGTCAAGAGAAAAGATATATTCCTTTATATGACTTCTAACAATGTTGTCCATGGTGTCTGGGGTGTCATACAACTTCTTAAGATATATCTCCCACTTTGCTAAGGGGATCAAATGATTATATTTAGATTTACGAACAAGCACATTCCTCTAAAACTTTTTGGGCACAAATTTAGAAAGGTGAAGAAGATGATTTTGTCTCTTATTAATATATGAGCACTTCTTCTCTTTAATGATGGCTTTGTATATACTAATATTTTAGAGCTTTATAGTTTCATTAGGATCATCTCGAATAGTTTTCTTGGAACTTTTATAGTGTTTGTCATACCAAAGGTTGGAAGTTCTATTGATATTCCTATTTGAAGCCTTAGTAGAGAACTTGTTAATGGTAGTGGAAAGGGTAGTAGTAAAACCGTGATAAATTTGATCAATATTGTTATTATAAGTCACGGAACTTAAATCCCCTTTTAACTCCTTTAAGAAAATATCTATATTATTCTGATTGAAATGAGTATGTCTTTTAGCTTTCACTAGTATCCTGCATGTGGCTGGTATGCATAACGAGATTGAGGGTTAAAGACAAAGGCATGTGGTCAGAGTCAAGCTGGAAATCTTTAAGAAGCTCAAAGTTGGTAATATGGTTAAGGACATGGGTGTCCATAATCACATAGTCCACAACACTACTACCCAACCCATGTAAACAGGTCATCTGGACAGAGGAAGACCACTTTCTAATACCATTATAGATAGTTAGGTCATGGGAACTACAAATATTGAGGAGCTCAGTGCCAAATAAGTTCTTGATTCTGTCTTCATAGGTTCTCTTGAATCTATTATCTAAGTCATCATCTTCATCAAGCCACGGGGTTAGGGTTAGAATGGTTACTTAACATAATATCTTGGTTGGTAGCAATTCTAGCATTGAAGTCCCCAAGAAAAAAGACATTACCTTCATTCCTTAGGTTTTGAATGTCTTCTTCTAAGGTAGTGAAAGGGAAATTTTTATCTAAGTTGTTTCTCTTATAGGAGGTAGAGTTGATAGGAGTGAAATAGAATATTGCAAGAAAAATCCTATTGGAGGAAGAATTAGAGATCTCGATCCAAATGTAATGATTTAAGAGGTTGATAGTATAAAGTTGGATGTAAGAAGAAACATTATTATTAATATAACAGGCTCTACCACCAAGATCCCTTCAAGAGGATTTCTTGTTCCAAGCAGACCAAATAATGAATCCTCCAGTGTGAGGAACCGTAGATTCGTCATGATACCAAGTTTCAACTAGAAAAATAAGGTCAATATCACTCGGGATACAACTTAACATGGGACCTTTATGCCATGGAAAACCATGACAGTTCTAGAAGAGGATCTTGATTGGTTCAAATTCCTATTTATCTCTCGTATTTTGGACTCTGTCTCGTATAATAAATTTCCTATTCATAATGATAGCCCATTTCCCCTCTTTTCTTTCCTCCTTGACCTTTCGACTTCTTTTGGAATCAGATCTTCATTTATAAATGCTATGGTTCCGTTCAGGCTTGGGGATTTCTTGAGTATATCTAATTTGTGGTCATTGCAACTTACATTAATACGGATTAGTCTATGTATATTCTCAAGTTACTTTCCTATCCAGATTTATTCCATGATATAAGTTGTTTGAATTATATATATATATTTTTTAATTGTTCTTTTACTATTTCTAACACCCTCATTGTGTTGTTCTTCTATACCAACAATTATAAAGTGTAAGTCTCTTTTATGGAACTCATGGTCAAGTTCAATCAATTTGTTAATTTCCACTTTTATGGGTTTAATATCTAATTTACTCTTTGTGTTATTTAGGGTTGAATTATTATTTAGTTGTTCTTTTAGAATTTTAATCTTGCTTTTCAGGGCGTCATTTTCTTCAATCATTGATTGTTTACTATGTTCTATTTCTTGAATCCTACTTTTCATTCCTTGGAGTTCATTCTCAATCGATAATATTCTATTTTCTCGTGATTTGTGATTATTTTCAATCAATGCCATTAATTCTATTTTAAATTATTTTTCTCTTTATTCTCTTTATCTCTCTAAATATTCAATATACTCATAAAAATGGTCTAGAGAAATTTTACTCGGTCTCCCTTTGCTAGAGGGGGGCTTAGATATGTGAGGGGAAGTACTCATAATGTAAAAAATCAAAACTTAACAAAAGAGGGTGAGAGGGAACTTATGCCCCTATCCAAGTTCAAGCAATTGAGGTCACCCAAAGAGATATGTAGAGTGCATTCTAGAGATTATTTTCATCGAAATGCAAAATATTTAAGTTGAGGTTATGTGCTTCACCATAGAGACGATCGAATCAATTACATATGTTCTCTAATTCGGGTATGTTGTAGTCTGCACTTCGTCATGGTGTGTGTGATATCTCTCTCTCTCTCTCTCTCTCTCTCTATATATATATAATATATAATATATATATATATGGCCTCATTGTAATGAGAGGGACAATATGTAAGGAATCCTCATCAGAATGGGAGGACATGTCCCATTTATGAAGGAAACAATTATAAATAGATAGAGTTGTTTCCACACATAAAATTATAAAGTTTATGCTTGTTATTCCATCCTATCTAAAAAAGGATGTTATAAGTTTATTCTTGTTATTCCTCTCTATCTAAAGAAAAAAGAGGGATGTTAAACAAAATACTCTTTATACTCCATCACTAACTTGTAAAGTTTGTGAAACTTCAAAATCACCTCTCATATTATAAATAATAATATTCCAGAACATCATTATAATTTCTATATATTCATATACAAACAACAATTAAAATATACTAATCAACATCATCATTAATAATCCATGAAAAATGGAAACAACTTATTATTACTTATAAAAATGAAATTTATCTTAAATATCAATCTAAATAGTAAAAAGTAATAATTATTATGTAACATTACATGGAATTTCATTAAGAGTCAAAATATATTTTACATTTAATTAAAAAATATTTTATAAATACAAATACATTAAATTACATATTTAAAGCAAATATAATAATCACAACTAAAGAACATTCATAGTTTCTTGAACAAGAAAATTAATTGGTACACCATCTTCATTGCAGATGTTATCATACTTGAAAATAATGGAGAAACAAATGTTAGCTTGTTTTGATTTGGTTGTAATTAGGAGTTTGATCCTATTTCTTAGGAGGTTGTTTCATCTTCTTAATAAAATTAATTTGTATAAGACATGTATTGTTTAATTTGTTAATTCAATGAGAAAGTTAGCGTTGTGGCATTCATTTGTTTGTCTTCCTATTTTTTAGTTGGTATTAGAGCACTAAATTCTTTCCACCCTAATAGAATTTTATCTTCTTCTATGTGCTTTTTATGAGTCACCTTATCAACGTCGTTATCTTTAATGATTCTAGAGATCCTTTTGATTGCATTGTCTTTGTCAACATTTATATCCTCAACAATAACTTCCCGTATCAATTTTTTACACCCGTCTCATGAACAATTGATAGATGAACAATGGGCAGCTCTTCAATCATAGAATCTTGTGGTGCAGAGTGTGGCTTTTGTAATCAGTAAAATCACATTGTTTTTCGAAGAATTCTTCCAAATCAAGAACACTACCTAAGCCAAAAATACTTCCAAAAGTACACATGAAAAAGTGATCATCAAAAGGGTCATAGTCAAAGAAGTTTAAAAAGACAAGCATATTTCCTGTGCACCACTTTACCTTTGCTACAAAACTAAGTCTAAAGTAAACAATGCACTTTAGAGGTCCAACCACACTCCAACACAACTCTTACCATTGTCTTTCATCCACTCAATAGGATTTCAGTGCAACACCTTGCCCTGAGAACGACTCCTCCACACAACAAAATAGGTCTTTCACCTCCTCAACATGCAATAACAGGTCCAATGATACTTAACTCACTCCCAATAGCCACATGCATAACAATGATTTATCTCATCAAAAAAACATTGGTCACCCCTTGAGTTAGTTCCGAGCACACACACATGAGGTCGATACGATTGAAAATGAAAATGGTCATACAAGAGTTATGTATCTACTCCAACCAAGGTTCTCACTAGCTTAGAGTGAGAACTAGTCTACCACACCAAAGTTACAATGTACAGGCATACTATTGTAGAAAGAGAAAGGAACAAGAATTTGAACCCTCAATCTAGCCTTGGCACTTTTTTTGAAGAAGAAATTATTCAAAGGGAAACAAGGAAGAGAAAGTAAAGGTGAAAGCTCTTAGAAAAGGCCATTTTTGAAATCAAATCAAGGTATGTCATCTGTCAAAAATGACTTTGGAATGAAATGCTTTTATTGTGGTAGAAGTGGGCTGCTAGAGATTGTTATAAGAAGAAAATTGATGAAGCTAGGCATAATAAGAGCATATGAAAAATAGGACATTGGTGAAGTGTGCACAGAGTATGATCAAAAGTAAGAACCTCTCAAATGATTTTTTGGGCAGAAGCCATTAGTACTGCTATTTATTTAAATAGTATAAGTCCAACAAGGTATCTTGATCTTAAGAGCCCATTCGAAGCCTTGTATGGTTTTAAACCAACAGTTCATCATTTGAAGGTGTTTGGGTGTAAGGCCTTTCCACATATTCCAGAGAGAACAGAAAGAAACTTGATGCTAAAGGTATCACATATATTTTTTTAGGATGTTGTTCAGAATTTCAAGCATATAAAACGTTTGATCCATATACTCACAGAATATTTTCGAGTAGAGATGTAATTTTCCATGAATAAGAACATGAAGACAATAAGGAAAACAATTATGAAAATTGGCACATTCTTCCAGGAGTTGAAGACAATAAAGCAGAAGCAAAAGAAGAAGACAGTGAGAAGCAACATCTTGTGGAAGAATCTAGTGATATTCACACCACCAACATCTAGAGCCCACCTAGAGGTGCAAAAGTACCTCTAGAGAACAAGGGTGTAGACAATGAAGTATGAAGGAGGTCTACTCGGTAGATCCTCCTACCAGAAAGGTATAAGGACTACGCCCTCATGAGTAGTGTGTTGAATGTCATAGAACCCATGAGTTTTAATGAAGCTAATGAACATGAAAAGTGGAGAAAATCAATGGAGGAATAACATGAATCTATAATTAAAAACAAAACCTGACTAGATTTCCTAAAGGAAAAGAATCCATAGGATGAAAATGGTTATACAAACCAAAGTTTAAAGCAAATGGCAGTATAGATAGAAGTAAAGCTAGATTGGTGGCAAAAGGGTACTCACAATAGGAGGGAATTGATTATGTAGAAACATTTGCACATGTATCTAAATTAAATACTATTAGTTTTTTAATTGCATTAGATACAAAGTACCATTGGAATATGTGCCAATTAGATGTAAAATATGATTTTCTAAATGGTGATTTAAAAGAGGAGGTGTATTTGACAAAACTTGAAGTGTTTGTGAAAAAGGGACAGGAACATCTAGTTTTCATATTAAAGAAAACTTTGTATGGGCTAAAGTAAACACTTAGGTCATTGTATGAGAAGATAGATTCCTTCTTTCTTCAGCAGGGTTTTATGAGAATTAAAAGTGATCCGAATATGTAAAGAAAATTTGATGCAAAGGGGCATGTAGTAATTATTCCTTTGTATGTTGATGACTTAATTGTTACAGGAAATCAAGTCAAACTAATTGGTGGAAATAAGCTACAAATGTCACAAGTATTTGAGATGAAAGATACTGGTGAGTTACATTAGTGTCTAGGTCTTGAAGTGTGGAGAGATGTTGGCCATAATTTTGTTACACAGGGTACATAGGTCAAACAAGTGCTTAAAAGGTTTAAAATGGATAAGTGAAAAGTTGCTTTTACTCCAATGCAACAGAATGTGAAACTTCATTTTGATGGTGTCTCAAATGAGGTAAATGGTACATTGTATAGACAAATGGTGGGAGGTTTGAATTATATTACTACAACCAAACCTGCCATATCATACCATGTTAGTGTGTTAAGTCAGTTTATGGCGATAACTCTAGAAAGCCATTGGAAAGTAGCAAAATAAGTACTTAGGTATCTTAAAGGAACAATCGATTTTGGTCTTAAGTATACTGATTCATTTGATGTTGAGTTTATCGGTTACTTAGGATCAGATTGGGATGGTAATTCGGATGATAGAAGGTCTACGAAAGATTATGCATTCAATAGTGGATCCGAGATTGTTTCATGGAGCAACAAGAAGCAGCCTACTGTATATTTGTCATCCATAGAGGTGGAATATAAAGCTTTGTGTGCAACAACGTGTGAATTTGTTTGGTTGAGGCGAGTTCTTAAAGATGTTGGAGAAGAACAAAAGAAGGCTACAATGATCAAATGTGACAACTAGAGCTCGATCAAGTTGGAAAATAAGTCAATATTTCATTCAACGACAAAGCATGTTGATTCTCAATTTCATTTTATTAGAGAGAAGATACATTCTAAGGAATTTTTTCTTGAATATTGTAATACTTGTGAAAACGCTGCTAATATTTTCAAGAAGCCCCTTAGGAAGATAATTTTTTTTTTTTTTTTGGAAGATGCTAGGTGTGGAAATCAATCCTTTCTCCATTAAGTGGGAACTTGAAAATAATGGAGAAATGGATGTTAGGTTGTTTTGATTTTGATTGTAATTAGGAATTAGTTCCTATTTCTTAGGAGGTTGTTTCAACTCCCTAACTAAATGCATTTGTATAACATATGTCTTGTTTGATTTGTTAATTCAATGAGAAAGCCAACATTGTGGTAGACTCGGGGGCTCGTCACTCGAGGACTGCAAATTTCATTCATCTGTTTGACTTCCTGTTTTTTAGTATCATGCATCATTGCATCACTACTCATATAAAAATAATTGGAAACTGATCCATCCTCTCCTCTAACAATGAAGCAGGACCTGAAAAAGGTTATTTATAAAACTTGAAAGTAAATTTTAACA
>APFE031451393.1:0-17830 GCA_000404065.3 Pinus taeda
GCTTCAATTCCAAATAAAAACTTTGGCACAAAGAGGTATAATGCCTTTCCAAGACTACAGGCAGTTCAGGGATTTGTGTGACCAAAGCACCTCCGAGGACAAATCAAAGATGGCAGAGTTCTATCTACACAACATGGCCCTCACAGACTTGAATGTGTGGGACCCCAATTCCAAGCTAGGGGATCTGCAATTAATGGCCATGGCGTCATGGATGAACCATGAAGAATTGAGCGTAGAAGAAAAGGAAAGATTGTTAATAAAATAGTAGAATGAACCATTGATGATAAGAGCTAAGTCATCAAATCCTATGGCACTCATCAACACACACAACCTACTTGCCAATGACCCTCAGATTGACCCTAAATATCTAGCCAATTAGGAACAAGCCATTGCAAACTTTGAAGATATGCTTAGGCTACTTAGGGATGATTGTGTGCATGCATGCATGAGAATATGGAACACCCTACCCCACAACTTGCAAATCAGAGAGTACCATTCCCCCATGAGGCTAAAGGAGGCATTGAAAAGAGTGCCAATGTACAAGCGCTCCATGCAAAGGCTGAAGGTCAACTGGATTGGCCTTAAACTGAGTCCTCCACTGATATTAGGCATGCTAGAAGGTAGAAGAGAAGAAGAAGAGAAGGAGTAGTGGAAGGACATGAGCAGACCACATCAGAAGCCTGGAATGCTAGGAAGGCCACCAGGGCCATGAAAGACCAAGAGATTGACTAGGTTGCTCAGAGGACAAGCAACACCTTCAGTAGGGGGTGATGATGAGCCTCACAAATGGGTAATTATATGGGCTCATTTTACCTCCTAACCTAGTCAAATAAACCATTCTCTTAGCTTATTGTATTATTTTTTGATTATATCTATGCTTATAGGGTGAGTTGAGTTAGTTATTATGCCATGTGGTCTAACATGTATTTAACGCAGATTATTGATGGATTTCGAGGTCAAAGTCAAGGATCTAGTGGTCAAACTGTAGCAATAACTTGAAGTAGACAGAGGAGAGGAATTATAGGAGGGAATTCCCCTCATTTATTTCTCCTCACTTCGAATTCCCCTTCATTCAGCTGGGAGTACAAGCAGCCGAATCATGCACTAGAAGGCAGCGGAGCAAGTGGAAGATGATTTATGGTTATCTTGAGTTTTGGGAGCCCAGCCTCCCTGATTTTAAGGAAGTTGTTGGTAGCTTCAGATGTATAAGTAGAGAGGCCTAGGGCCTTACTAGGGTTGACTTTTTTTTGCTCATGTAAACTCTGCTCAAATTTCGAGCTTACTATTTTATGACAGTTTTATGTAATCTTGTTATTTTTTGATAATAAAAATGGAATCCTTTTTGAGCTAGCGCCGAGTTACCTCAAAGGGTTGAAGCTCTTGGGTTAGGGCCCAATCCAAATAGCCAAGCTTCTCTTTACTTGTATTTGTATGCTTTACTTCAGTTTGTAGATTAGTTTGTTGTTAGATGTATTTCTCTTATGGTTAAGAATAGGTTGCTTTTGATGATTTAGTAGCTTGCTTCCATTTGTGCTTTCTGTAGCAAGTTAAGCAGTGATTAGAGAATATTCAAAAGGCTAGCAACAGTGCCTTAGCCTCTCTTCCTCCCTCTGGGACCATGATTTGAGGCAAGACTCTCTTGTTGCCCCAAAAACACAGATTTTCCTCATTCCTAAGACTTCTAGTGTTTGCAGCTCTCTAGTAGGTTGATAGTCTAGTTTTTCTTTGCTTTAGATCTTCTTTATCATGTTCACTTCCTGATTTTCAATAGTCCTTTTGCATGCTTTCCTTTCTTACAACATTTCAAAACATTTCCTTCTATACATCATAGTTTAGGCCATTTTAATGCAAAACTCTGTTTTTCCTAGGATGCACTCATTTCATTGGTTGGTTGATTTTCTTGGTTGACTGTTTGTTTCTATGTAGCATATCTCTTCCAGCAGTAGGCCATCTTACTAGCAATCACACCCTCCATCTGATCCATGCCCTATAGGTCTCCCAAACCTCACCTCAATTCTACCCTAGTTTCCTTCATTTTTCATAGGACTTCTTCTTCTGTCCTTGAGCAAACCCAATCATCTATCTCTCTCTTGGTGATTCATGGTAGACCTTAGGAGCCCTAACACCTCATTCGAACCTTTATCCACATTTTCCACCCACTCTCACACCCTCAAAACAACGAAAATTTCTCTCGGCCTCCTCCTGTAGGCCTCCTGTAGTTTCCCTGTTTTCCTCCTGTAGTTTTCCTGTGTCCTCCTATAGTTTTTCTTGTAGGCTTTATTTTGAATGTTGAGTGTGGGAAAAGTCTCTAGAAGGCCACCTAAGACCTCCTAGGACCCATCCACACCATCTTACATCCTCCCAAGCTCCAAAACCACCCTCTAATGCCACCTGTTTGCTGCCACACTCAGACACAATAAATTAGATGCATGTTAAATTCACATAAAAACACATAAAAATCCAAAAATATGTTTTTTGCTTATTTACTTCTAGAAATAGCATGGTGAGATGTTGTTTACTTCCTTGAGTAGGTAATGGCATTTCTTTCATGTTTTTCATAGTGTTTTTGGCAAAAGTAGAATTAGCTTGTTAATTAGGGTTTACTAGGTTTTGCTTTACATTCTAGTCTTTCTCCTTTCTGCAGTTAGAATACATCTATAGAGTAATCTTTCTTTCCTTTCATCACACATAGAGCTTCTTATGAAATCTATAGAATTTTTCTTGAGCTCCTAGTGATCTCGCACCAGCTGACCAAGTGACAACTTGCAGCGAGAACTAGTACTTGTGCATATAGCATCGACGCTTCCAAGTTTGTTACGAACTACCAGGTTGATAAAAGTAAAGTTGGTAGCCCAGGAGTTGCATTCTTGATGTAATACTGGCGCTCACCAACAATCGGTGTAGTAGATCCAAAGAATTCTTTAGTGCTCACTTTCGATATGCTGAATGTCAAAAAGAGACTTCCTCACCATATGGCTTTCTACATAAAGTCCACTTACCGAAAAACCAATATTTTTTGGACAGTTATAGATGAGGGAGCTTCCACATGCGTAATGTCTATGTCATGTTGGAAGGCCATTGGATCACCTTTAGCTGTTCCTTCACCGACTCTCTTGACAGCATTTGATGGACATTCTCATAGGCCACACAAGATTATCCCGACCTTTCCTAGAAGTGTAGGGGGAAAGATCGTTAACATTGAGGTAGAAATCATTGATGCCAACCTGGATTATAACCTCCTCTTAGGTAGGAATTGGATTTACGATATGGATGCCATAGTTTCATCTTTATTCCACATCCTTTGTTTTCCTCATGAGGGGAGGATTGTTAAAATTGAACAGTTAGATTGTTCTCCAGGTGACTCCCACGTAACTTCGGATTCTACCGTTCCATTGGTGGATAATCCTCATCAACCTATTGAGAATTAGGAGTTCGGATGTACTCTTCGTTAATGGGTATATTTGACCTTCCTGTTCTTACAACTAGAATCAATGCAATTTCATCCTCTAGGGGACCTTCACGGAAAGAGTTCTTTTGAACTCATTATTTTTTGGACCCTTGGACCTTACCTTCATCTACCACCACATTAGATGGAGGACAGGTTGGTGGAATGGCATTTCCCATGTCTGTAGCAGAACTTAGCTATCAATCCATCGTTAACTCTATAGACAACCATCCCACTCCTTTTTCACAAGAGGAGTTAGATGGCGATGTGGCTCCAACTTGGACCCTCGATTCTACTTCAGCTCTAGCTTGCTTGGATACTGTCTTATCATCTTAAGAAGAAATTTTGGAGGCAATGATGAGTGTAGATTGACCATGGGAAGATTTACATCATTGTTCATATTTTCTTCCTCCATTGCATAAAGTTGAATCTAGGTTCTCTAATCTGCTTACTAGTGATGTTTGTATAGTTTCAAACCCTTTGGCTCTAGCACAATTATTCGCCGAAGGTAACATGTTGGTTATCTCACGAATTGTACCTATAAACATCTATAGGAATCCTAACGTTATAGAAAGTGTCTTCATCGGAGCCGATTGTTCCCCTGTAGAAATTCAAATTTACATCGACCTCTTTAAAGAGTTTTGAGATGTGTTCGCTTGGTATTATGAGGAAATTCCTGGAATTGATCCATCTATAGTCCAACATGAGATCAAGATGTACGAAAATGCCAAACCTATTCGTCAAAAACTTCGATCGGTTAATCCTTGGAAAGTAGAAGTTATTAAAGCTGAAGTTGAAAAGCTGCTTAAGGCGGGTTTCATATACCCTATTCCTCTAACTGAGTGGGTTTCTAATCTAGCCCTAGTAGATAAGAAGCAAGGAACGATCCGAGTGTGTATCGACTTTAGGGATTTGAATAAAGCTTGTCCAAAAGACAATTACCCCACGCATTTTATTGATCAAATTGTAGATGATTGTGCGAGTAATGAAATTTTTTCTTTCATGGACGAATTCTCTGGTTGTAATCAAATTACTATCCGTCCAGAGGACCAGCACAAGACAACCTTTATTTGTCCTTGGGGCACATTTGCATACAAGAAGATGCCTTTTGGTCTCAAAAATGTTGGATCTACTTTTCAGTGGGCCACATCTTATGGTTTCCACAACATCAAACATGTTATCGAAGCATACTTGGATGACTTAGCTGCGCGTTCTCGAAAGAGAAATGATCATCCTAGCCACCTTCGATTAGTTTTCAAGAGATGTCATTTTTATAAAATCGGTTGAATCCGATTAAGTGTGTTTTTGCAGTCACATCTAGTCGGCTGTTAGGATTCATTGTATCAACTGAAGGGATTCGAGTTGATCCTTCAATGGTTGAGGCAATAATTCAGTTGCCTCCCCCGTCTTCCATTCGTCAACTTCAAAGTCTCCAAGGAAAGGTGAATTTCTTGAGGAGGTTTATAGCAAATTACACTGAGATTACCAAAGGATTTATGCATTTTTATTAAGAAAGGAGTTCCATTTTTATGGGATGACTTCACGCAATGAACTTTTGATGCTTTGAAAAAGGCATTAATCTCTGCTCCATTGTTGAGTCCACCAGATTATGGTAGAGATTTCATTTTGTATCTCACTGCGACAGAATCAACCATCGGTATGGTTCTAGTTCAGGGAGATGATGCTCTCAGTGAGCATGTAATCTACTACTTGAGTTGAGGCTTAGTAGGACCTGAGTTATGCTATTTTCCTATCATGAAATTGGACTTGGCAGCTATCCAATGGCTTCGTCATTATATTCTGTTGCGCAAAATGTTCGTCTTAGAGGCTGCCAATTCTTTTTAGTTTGTCCTCATTAGGCGAGTTATTGGGGGCAAATATAATCGATGGATTGTTATTTTGCAAGAATTCAATATCGAGTTCTTGTCAGCCAAATCTAAGTCATTGGTTTTTGTGAAATTAATTTCAGAGCTGCCTTGTGAGGAAGCCATTGTTTATGAGGAAAATTTCCCTGACGAACATTTATTCCTCATTTCTTCACAAGATCCCTGGTACAGAGATATCATTATATATCTCCAGATTTCGAAGTTCCCACCTGCTTTCTCCAAAGATGAGCATCGAAAGTTATGTCACCTTGCCAAAAACTATGTTATCATTGGTGACACATTATATCACAGAGGGGTTGACTCAATCCTTAGGCATTGCTTAACTTTGCAAGAAGCATAATCTATACTTAATGATTGCCACAGTGGAGCTTGTGGCGATCATCTATTAGGGCTTGCAACAACCCATAAAATTTTGCGTGCAGGCTACTTTTAGCCTTCAATTTTCAAAGATTTTATTGAAGCGGTCAAATGTTTCCACCCTTCTGAAATCTATACTCGGAAAATGCGCGCGCATCCAGCTCCACTTTTTCTTGTTATCATTGTTGGTCCATTTACGAAGTGGGGCATTGACTTCACTACTCATAATCTACCTTCGGTGGTGAAGCACAAGTATATCATTGTGGCCGTAGACTACTTTACGAAGTGGGCTGAGGCCATGCCTACTTACAAAAATGATAGTGAAACAACAGCCTTGTTTCTCTTCAACAAGGTTATTTCACGATTTGGTATCCCAAGAGATATTGTCACTAACCATGGCAGTCACTTCCAGAATCAACGAATGACTGAATTGGCTCTCAAGTTGGGCTTCCGGCAGGAGCGTTCGTCTCCATATTATCCTCAGGCCAATGGGTAAGTCGAAGCTGTGAATAAGTCCCTTACAACTATCCTGCAAAGGACAATTGACAAAAATCGATCCAATTGGTACATCATGTTGTACCCGGCACTCTGGGCATACTGAACCTCGGTGAATACTGCCACCGGTTTTACTCCTTTTCAATTAGTTTATGGGTTGGAATCTATTTTTCCTATCGAATGTGAAATTCTGTCCCTTAAGCTAGTTGTAGAAATTCTTCCAGAGACATCTAGTCTCGAAGAATACCTCGTTCATTTGGAACATCTTGATGAGCAACGTCGAGATGCCGCCATAATAAATGAAGCCCATAAGAAGAGGGTCAAAACCCAGTATGATAAAGCTGTCCATCCTTGGGGTTTTTTTCTGAAGGCGACCTTGTCTTAGTCTATGACCAAGACAAAGACGCCCTGGGGGTAGGCAAATTCAATTCTATGTGGTATTGTCCCTTTGTAGTCAAGCGAGTTTTGGGAAAATGGGCCTATGAATTAATTGATTTTGAAGGGAACAAGTTGGCGGAGCCTCGAATGGGCTCTACCTTAAGAAGTATTTTGCTTAGGTTCTGGCCGAGCAATTTCTTGTTTGTATATATTGTATTTTTGTACATATTTGTCTGGAATTTTGTGATATCGACATTTTTTGATCTACTTTGGCAAGTGTTGATGGATGATTCAATAATTTCGGATTCGCTGATGGTGCTAGTTAGCACACTCGAAATCTTGCTTCTGCGACTTGGGTGATTTATTATCCATTTGGCCAGTTGATGGTGTAGAGGGGAGTATGCATTGGCCTTGCTTCGAATAACATTGCTGAATATACTGCCGTTATTAATTTACTATCTGAAGAAATTTCTTATGGGATTGATTCATTGATAGTTTATCTAGACTCACAGCTGGTGGTGTCGCAGTTAAATAACATTTATCAGGTTTGTGATCCTTATTTATATTGCCAATTTTTGAGAGTGAGAATGTTGCAACGATCATTTATTTATATTACATATGTTGACATTCCACGATCTGAGAATTCATTAGTAGACTCTATTGCTAATCAAGCATTAGATTGGCACATTAATCATTCATCAAATTAAATAACATAAAAATTTTTGAATCTATATATATATCATAAAATCGCCTATATATAGATAAAGTGTTCAAAAAATAATATACAAAATTGGGACGAAATGCTCTCAAAATTTGGGTTCATGCCCATAATCATGGCCAGTCATACATAGGTCTGTTTAATGACCCGGCTCAGGATGAGCGGCTAAAACATTAACTACTACATTGGCTACACACCGATGTATGCGGACCCAGTCTCGTGGTACCCCTACCACGTGGAGCTGCATCTCCTTAGATAGATCCTCTATGGCTATCATAGGTACCTGGTGAGTCAGTCTCATCAAGTTTCTCTGAACTGCATATAAGACTCTCTCTGTCTTAACTGTTGCCTCTTCGGCTTCTCTTCTACGACGCTTGTGCCTCGAAAATCCATCTGGTCTCACTGGACCCACATTTAGAATAAGGTCATTTTGTCAGTATTTTGTCTCATCAAAAATATTTCTAAGTTCATGTCATATTAAAAAATCCAAAAAATCTTAAAATTTTACAAAAACATAAAAAATCTTTACCTATGTCTCCCCATGCTGTATTTGGTGGCAACATTAAGTGTGGATCTCCTCGGAAATCCATACTAGCATACGGGTAGTCGTCAACTGCAATGATTTGTTGGTCCCACCAGGTTAAAAACTCATCATCAAAAGTTGTCCTAGGCACGTCCCCACCTCCAAGGCGTTTCATCAAGTCTTCCCATCTGCCCATCCGTGGATCTCTAGGACTGCTGGTGGAGACAAATACTTTGGGACGTAGCCTAGGTACCTTCTCAAAGAAGAATGAGCATAAGATAGTCCCACATCAAAAGTTCTTTGTCTGACCCTTCTGAATAGAGGTCAATTGGCTCTTCATGTTGGTCAGAAGAGGCGTGCACCAGTAAAAAACCATGGTAAGGCATTCCACTACCAGGCTCATGGACACTCATGATGCCTGATGCAGTGAAGCTGGTCCATTTACCCTTGCAATGGTAAATAGCAAAATCCTCAGGGATAAAATTTCCACGTGTTTGATTGGAATCTGACTTCCAATCTTCTTTGGGTGTCCAGGACAATATATATGTACATAGTCTTCTACTGAAAGACTACTTCTGGTCCTACCAATCGAATGCATGACCTCCCCTCTTCGGGAGAGACCTGTAATAAAGTAGATGTCTTCAACCTCAATCCATAAAGGCATCTGGTATATCATGAAGGAATAACCCTCTGCACTCCAGTAGTGGATCAGTAGTTCAAGCAGGCGTGTGTTGGCTTTCATGTTTGGCATTTTGAAAAATTTCAATAAGCCACAACCTCTGAGAGCATCTAGTGCATTTTCGTCATTCATTACCTCATTGTCAATTGTGGTATGCTCTCTTTCTCTCCATGTGATGGTCATCTTACAAAAAAATTGAGTTTCAACTGTTAGTTTTTATGTTTAAACTTTAACTCGTGTACACGCGGGTTCCCTTTACACACAGTCACGTGTAGGGCCATCATATACGTGGGTTGATCACATCCAACCCGCGTGTATGCAGAGTTGGATTTTTGGGCATAAATTCCCATGGTCAAAACTTTAAGAAAACTTATAAAAACTATCACAAAACATTACAAGCATGATTTGAGGGTTATCTGATAACTTTGGTGTGATTTGAATGGTCCAATTGTTCAAAGAAAGCTCCTTTTTGATCCACAACTCTTTGCTCCAAACAGAAATTAAAAAACTGTGAGTCCAAAATTCATTATATAACTTTGAAATTGAAAAATATTTTTTCAAAAATTGATTTTTGTCCAATGGATTTTTTGACCTATGGGCTTGGATTGTCGAAAGTGGGTTGTTTTTTAGGATACTTTGGAGCTTTCTTCGAGATGTTATTTCGGTCCCATGACCTCTGACTCGTCATGGAAGGTATCGTTTACTTACTGGCATATAGGTTAGGGAAAACCATTTTTTAGCTGCATCTTGCATACTAGCCTCCATTCAGCGATACTTTAGCCATAGGGTTGACCCCATCGTATCTTGGTTAGCAAACCATTTTCACTCGTTAATTTTTAAATCATGATGTGATGGTAGAGCCATCCTTTACATGGGCATCTTAGTTAGAACCTCGCTAACATTGATTCCTTATGTTGCTAAATTGAGTAGGCTCGGTAGTCCTCTTTAGTCCTGCTATGACATATGCGTTGAAGACACATTCTCTTTTCTTCTACGCTAATTTCTGGCCTTATACCCTAGAGGCTCCTTTGTGTTGAGTTGTATTGCTGCATTGCATTTTGACTATTTGCACCTTTTGGCCTTGAACCATCTTCACTTGGACTCGTGTTTAAGCCACTTATTTGACCATGCCTTCTGCAAAATTAACCATGCAATCACTTAGCTTCTGTGACTTGACGCATCCTTCTACCCATGGAAAGAACACCCCTTTGGGTTTCCTTGACTAGTTTTTGCCTCCTTGCATTGAGCATAGGAATGTTCCCCTCCCAGGAACTAGATCATCTATTTCTCTGACACTCATTCTTTCCACTGTACTATAGCATTCTTTTATTCTTTTTCCAGCTTAAAGAAAAAGACAAAAAAATTTTCCAAAAATATTGGGAACGGGACAACATTTCCATATTTTGTTGGTAGCTAGAGTCAGTCGTGTCACCCTTGAACAAAGCACTCAAAATAAAGTCTCTCCTCCATTTTGGGCGGGATTTAGTTTGCTTAGGTACACCTTAACCTTATTATTGAGTCAGTACTCCTCCGATTGGTTACCTCTTCCAATCCTATGGAGAGTTTTCTCATGCCTCCTGCATGATGATTTTATACAGAGTTATCATATGCTGCCATATAGTCATCATTGAGTCATGCTTTTGTTCAAGGGAAGTAAGCCTGAGTCAACCTCTCTACGGTGTCTCCTAACCTATTTTTTAGTTGGCCATCCCTGGTTGTCAGTGTCATGTTTGTCATCATATCAGTTATATTGGTCCTTTGCTCATGTTGGTTTGAGAAGGTCTCCATTGACTTCTTGCTGGTGGGTCTTGTCTTTATCGACGACGACATATTGCTCTGAGGGTAGGCCTAGAGCCACACCCTGGCCCTATTTTCATTATTGATAGGTTACCTTGTGCTCAACATCGATCAATATCATGGGTCTTTGACTGAGTGCTTTCCCTTGTGTTTGACATCAACTTTCATTATCACACATTGGGATTCGTGAAGTGCCTTGGTTTCCATTTGACCCTATTGGTGGATTCCTCGCCTCTTTGTCAGCTTTCACTATTGGTTGGTTCAGAGGGTTTCTATTTTGCGGTAGCTACATCTTGTGTATGCCAGAAATGTGCTTTGGTTGGGTTACTACATCTTTTTTGTCCGATTCCTTCCACATTGTTGGCCTACGGGTTACACTCGCGCTAGATTGATGAAGGATGCCTTAATTCCTTCCTTCTAGTAGATCGTTTCCTATCGACTACAACTCATTTTCTTAGGGACAAAGATATAGAGTCCATTTGGCAGTACCTTGTGGTTTGCAATCATCAGTGGCAGATTCCTTCGCTATTGACAGTGGGAAACCATCATTGTCCCCTGATTGATAGATTCTTCCAAGTGTTCGACTTCATCTCATTTATTCGCACTTGCTAGATTGTACTAGGTACCTTGACTCTCATTTTCATTATTGATGAGTAGTCTCGCATTTGTTAACACTAGAAATTGCACCAAATGTTGCAAAGGAAATGTCGTAAGGCATAAATTCAAGAAGAATAGTATCATATAAAAGACTCACAAATTCAAGAAGGATAGTGACATATAAAAAATTCACAGATGGAGGAGGCTAGGGAGACTTGAGAGAAGAGACAACAATAGTGAACCAACATGATGAGCATGATCACGAGGGGGAGCATGACAGACATAGTGTGCAGGATGAACCATTCATTTTGCGAGCTAAGGTCCTAGCTATGCTATTACTGTAACCCCTGTTTTTGGTGCTTTCTCAGATGCCTTCGCCTCTGGTGGCTGTACCCGTGCCTTTAATGCCTTTGCTTTAGCTGATGGGTAAACAACTGGTGCTTTGGTTGGGTCCAATTGGACTTGGATGGAATATAATGCTTGGCAAGGCACAAGCTTAATTTATGTATATAGATGCGCAAAAGGAGTAGGGAATGATCAAACCCAATTTCCGAGAAGGACCAGGGAATGACGAAACCCCATTTCCATTTCACCTAAAATAGGGATATGTGGACCAGCGTGATGAGCATGATCACAAGGGGGTGCATGACAGACATAGTGTGCAGGATGAACCATTCCCAAAGAGTGAGTCAAAGGATGAAGTTGGAGCTATGATAGTGGGGCATTCGATGCCAACAAATACAAAGACATTCAACATGGTACCAAAATTGTAAGTAGATGACTTTTGGGAAAATATCAATCATTTCAAGACAACTTATGACACTGAAGGAGAGAGACTTTTGGGAAAATATCAATCATTTCAAGAAAAAACTTATGATGTTGAGGGAGAGAGTCTGGACATCCTGAGGCACTATCTTACAAGAGAACAAAAAAATTGAGGAGCTCATAGGGGTGTGTGCCAATTCAGCAGCCAAGTTGTCTAGTGTAGAGGAACGTCTTAAGACCCTCACAAGGCAGAAAGAGTAGTATAGTTGCGATTTCTAGAGCAACCATCAACATGAGTACATAGATAGTGTTTGCCACACTACCAACCCACCTTTATACATTCGGGCGAGCAAGGCAGAGTTCTCCAAATGGATCATGTTGGGTGACCCAGTGGAGCAGCATGAGTTGAGCTTTAGACATCATCAACATAGTAGACTTATTCCATGTGCAAGCATTCATGCATTAAAACCGTCCTAGAGGATGGATTGGTGAGAGATTACGAGTTGGAACTTTATTGATCAGATTATTCCTAAGAGGATACTCTTAGCTAAGGGCATATTACAGTTTGGGCCTTTAGGCATGGACAATGACAGAGGGTTGAGATGGTATCATAACCCACAAGTCCCATGACTTAGGTGGAATTGGGATCCAGGTGAATCTATTGAGGGCAAGATTAGTTGGAGGATTATTTGGGATCCAAATATCAAAGGATCCATTTAGGATCATTTAGCACAGAGGTTTGTACGGTATCTCGGTATCAGTATACAAACACTTTTGTTATGGGTAGAAGTGGTACAAACACTTTTGTTGCGTGTAGAAGTGGATTACTTGAAGGCAAGAAATATTTGGGTGGGAGGATTTGTAATATTCCATTTTCTTGATATGGCCAAAATGGATGGAATCTACCCATGGAATTTGCCTTTATTTTTCAAGGGAAAATAATAAAATAAAGTCTCTAAAGAATCCATCAATCCTAGTAAAGGGGACACAGGCTAGGAATTTGGATCATCTTAGACACGGGTTAGGCATTGGGATCATCCCGAGTTTGTCTATCTTATTGTGTTTGTTAAGAAGTTGGCGTGGCAGTTCTAGCTTGATCTTGGGGTTTTCAACTTGATCCTGAGACGAAAAACCCACGTTGAGATTTGTGTGGTGGATCCATCTAAGATTCATAAGTGGGCTTCAACGTCTTAGATTAGTCATTGTTGAGCGTCCATACATGTCATTGATAGGGGCTTTAGTATGACTTGAATGACTTGTATGATTTAAAAGGTGCCACATTAGATATTCACCCCCACAATAGTGTCTCAGATTAGTCATTGTTGAGGATCCATAGATGTCAGATTAGTCATTGTTGAGCATCCATACATGTCATTGGTAGGGACTTTGAGTATGACTTGTATGACTTAAAAGGTGCCACATTAGATATTCACCCCCACAACAATGTCTTAGATTAGTCATTGTTGAGCATCCATACATGTCATTGGTAGGGGCTTCAGAGTATGACTTGTATGAATTAAAAGGTGCCACATTAGATATTCACCCCAACAATGATTAGTCATTGTTGAGCATCCATACATGTCATTGGCAGGGGCTTCAGAGTATGAATTGTATGACTTAAAAGGTGCCACATTAGATATTCACCCCCACAACGATTAGTCATTGTTGAGCATCCATACATGTCATTGGTAGGGGCTTCAGAGTGTGAATTGTATGACTTAAAAGGTGCCACATTAGATATTCACCCCCACAACCAGATATTTATTTATTTATTAAAAAGCATAAAGGGATAGAATGGAAGTTCTAAATGACTAATGAATAACTAAGTGTTGTCCTATATGTTTCTGATGTATTCTCCATGTGTTGAATTCTAGATGCCCTAACTTCCATGTAAAGATAACATTTTTGTCATACTGAAACATTTTTGACTCCATAAGCCCAATGAATATTTTCTAATTATGTTTCAACCATTTACACTTCTTTATTTGTTTCATAGAGTTAGCCATCTTATCCATTATCAAAATCTTTAATCTAGTGAGAGAGCCCTCTCAGGTTGAGGAGGCTAAGCCTCAGCCAAAAGTTGGTTTCAAACAGTTACTCAAGGTCTACCTAATTAGTAGCTTGTCAGGGATAAATGCCGTAAGGCAAAATTCAAGAAGAATAGTAACATATAATAGATTCACAAATTCAAGAAGAATAGTGACATATAAAAAATTCACAGGTGGAGGAGGCTAGGGAGACTTGAGTGAAGAGACAACAATAGTGAACCAACATGATGAGCATGATCACGAGGGGGAGCATGACAGACATAGTGTGTAGGATGAACCATTCCTTCTGCCAGCTAAGGTCCTAGCTATGCTATTACTTTAACCCCTATCTATGGTGCTTTCTCAGATGCCTTCGCCCTGGTGGCTGTACCCGTGCCTTTAATGTCTTTGCTTTAGCTGATGGGTAAACAACTAGTGCTTTGGTTGGGTCCAATTGGACTTGGATGGAATATAATGCTTCGCAAGGCACAAGCTTAATTTATGTATATAGATGCGCAGAAGGAGCAGGGAATGATGAAACCCCATTTCCCAGAAGGAGCAGGGAATGACGAAACCCCATTTCCATTTCACCTAAAATAGGGATATGTGGACCAGCGTGATGAGCATGATCACAAGGGGGTGCATGACAGACATAGTGTGCAGGATGAACCATTCCCAAAGAGTGAGTCAAAGGATGAAGTTGGAGCTATGATAATGCGGCATCATTTCAAGACAAAACTTATGATGTTGAAGGAGAGAGTTTGGACATCCTGAGACACTATCTTACAAGAGAACAAAAAAAATTGAGGAGCTCATAGGGGTGTATGACAATTCAACAGCCAAGTTATCTAGTGTAGAGGAACGTCTCAAGACCCTCACAAGGCAGAAAGAGTAGTACAATTGCGATTTCCAGGGCAACCATCAACATGAGTACATAAATAGTGTTTGCGACACTACCAACCCACCTTTATACATTCGGGCGAGCAACGCAGAGTTATCCAAATGGATCATGTTGGGAGACCCAGTGGAGCAGCATGAGTTGAGCGTTGGACATCATCAACATAGTCGACTTATTCCATGTGCAAGCATTCATGCATTAAAACCGTCCCAGAGGATGGATTGGTGAGAGATTACGAGTTGGAACTTTATTGATCACATTATTCCTAAGAGGATACTCTTAGCCAAGGGCATATTGCAGTTTGGGCCCTTAGGCATGGACAATGATAGAGGGCTGAGATGGTATCATAACCCACAAGTCCCATGACTTAGGTGGAATTGGGATCCAGGTGAATCTATTGAGGGCAAGATTGGTTGGAGGATTATTTAGGATCCAAATATCAAAGGATCCATTTAGGATCATTTAGCACAGAGGTTTGTATGGTGTCTCGATATCAGTATACAAACACTTTTGTTATTGGTAGAAGTGGTACAAACACTTTTGTTGTGGGTATACAAACACTTTTGTTATGGGTAGAAGTGGTACAAACACTTGGGTAGAAGTGGATTACTTGAAGGCAAGAAATATTTGGGTGGGAGGATTTGTAATATTCCATTTTCTTGATATGGCCAAAATGGATGGAATCTACCCATGGCATTTGCCTTTATTTTTCAAGAGAAAATAATAAAATAAAGTTTCTAAAGAGTCCATCAATCCTATTAAAGGGGACACAGGCTAGGCATTTGGATCATCCTGGACATGGGTTGGGCATTGGGATCATCTTGAGTTTGTCTATCTTATTGTGTTTGTTGAGAAGTTGGCGTGGCTAGTTCTAGCTTGATCTTGGGGTTGTCTATCTTATTGTGTTTGTTGAGAACTTGGCGTGGCTAGTTATAGTTTGATCTTGGGGTTTTTAGCTTGATCCCGAGACGAACACCCCACATTGAGATTTGTGTGGTGGATCCATCTAAGATTCATAAGTGGGCTTCAACGTCTTAGATTAGTCATTGTTGAGCATCCATACATGTCATTGGTAGGGGCTTCAGTATGACTTGTATGACTTGTTTGATTTAAAAGTTGCCACATTAGATATTCACACCTACAACAGTGTCTCAAATTAGTCATTGTTGAGGATCCATACATGTCAGATTAGTCATTGTTGAGCATCCATACATGTCATTGGTAAAGGCTATAGAGTATGAATTGTATGACTTAAAAGGTGCCACATTAGATATCCACCCCCACAACTAGATTTTTATTTATTTATTAAAAAACATAAAGGGATAGAATGGAAGTTCTAAATGACTAATGAATAATTAATAGTGAATAAAAATAGACATAAATGATTAAAAATATGGTTATGGAAAGCGGTAACAATATTTTAAAGACAATTTTGGAAGTAAAAGCTAATTTTCCTATTGTATAACTTACCATAACAACAAAAATCTAGTAAACCCTAAACTTTGAAATAAAATAACAAAAAAGAATTACTAAAAGTTGAAAGAAATCAATGGGAAATTCTAAATAATTAATGAATAGTTAATAGGCAAATAGAAAACATAAATTAAAATAAATAAATAAAAGAGAAATTGAAAGTGCCAACAATTTTTTTTACATGGTTTTTGAGGTAAAAACTAATTTTCCCAATATAGAAAACTTACCATGAGATCAAAAAATCTGGTAAACTCTGAAACTTAAATGGAGTTACATTTACATAGTTTTTGTCATAGAAAAATCTTTGATAATATCTTACACTCTTACTTTAAAATCAATTGCGATCCCTTTCATAGTTTTTATTAAAATGGATCATTTGGAGTTTTTCATACCATAGTTTTAATAATTTAATATCATATAAATTTACATTAAATATTTAAATATTTGTAATGAAATTTTGTAAATGAAACTTAAATGGAGTTACATTTACATAGTTTTTCTCTTACAAAAATCTTTGATAATATCTTACACTCTTACTTTAAAATCAATTGTAATCCCTTTCATAATTTTTATTAAAATAGATTATTTGGATTTTTTTCATACCATAGTTTTAATAATTTAATATCATATAAATTTACATTAAATATTTAAATATTTGCCATGAAATTTTGTAAATGATTTTAAGAGAATAAAATGTGATGAGAAAGGAAAAGTAAGAAAAAGAATTAATAATTATAGAATAAATTGAAAAAAAATATATTCAAAAATGAAAGCAATTAAAAAGAAATTATAAATTACTAAAAAATAATAATTTATAAAAAATAAATTAATATTGAATAAAAATAGACATAAATGATAACATGGAAGTTCTAAATGACTAATGAATAATTAATAGTGAATAAAAATAGGTATAAATGATAACATAGAAGTTCTAAATGACTAATGAATAATTAATAGTGAATAAAAATAGACATAAATGATTAAAAATATGGTTATGGAAAGTGCTAACAATATTTTAAAGACAATTTTGGAAGTAAAAGCTAATTTTCCTAATGTGTAACTTACCATAACAATAAAAATCTAGTAAACCCTGAACTTTGAAATAAAATAACAAAAAAGAATTACTAAAAGTTGAAAGAAATCAATGAGAAATTCTAAATAACTAATGAATAGTTAATAGGCAAATAAAAAACATAAATTAAAATAAATAAATAAAAGAGAAATTGAAAGTGTCAACAATTTTTTTTACATGGTTTTTGAGGTAAAAACTAATTTTCCCAATATAGAACTTACCATGAGATCAAAAAATCTGGTAAACTCTGAAACTTAAATGGAGTTACATTTACATAGCTTTTGTGTTAGAAAAATCTTTGGTAATATCTTACACTCTTACTTTAAAATCAATTGCGATCCCTTTCATAGTTTTTATTAAAATGGATCATTTGGAGTTTTTCATACCATAGTTTTAATAATTTAATATCATATAAATTTACATTAAAAAGATTTAAAAATTTGTAATGAAATTGTTGTTAAAATGAAACTTAAATGGAGTTACATTTACATAGTTTTGTCTTACAAAAATCTTTGTAATATCTTACACTATTACTTTAAAATCAATTGTAATTTCTTTCATAGTTTTTATTAAAATAGATCATTTGGATTTTTTTCATACCATAGTTTAATAATTTAATATCATATAAATTTACATTAAATATTTGCCATGAAATTTTGTAAATGATTTTAAGAGAATAAACTGTGATGAGAAACGAAAAGTAACAAAAAGAATTAGTAA
>APFE031451393.1:19536-29748 GCA_000404065.3 Pinus taeda
AATAACTAATAAATATTTAAATTGGCTAATTCCCAACGGCCCGAACGATCTTTTTTGGAATCCCTACAAAATATATTACATAGAACCCCATCACTCAAAAAACAAAATAAACTTTTTTGGAATCCCTGCAAAATAATTACACAGAACCCCATCACTCACAAAACTTAAACAAGACAATCCCAAACCGAAAGATAAAATAACAAAAGGCAATGCAAATGAATATTTTAGCCGGTCTCAATTGCAGATTTAAAAAAATGTCAAGGATATTGTGGAATTAAACACCATCTGGGGCTGGCCCGGTGTCGTGTACAGCATAAAAAAACAAACACAGTAGCCAGGGAAATTGCGAAGAAGAGTATGCGGACCATGAAATTATTGCCTAAGCAGGTGTAGATGAGCTCTACCTTCAACTGCCTCGCAGCCATGGAGGCTGTAAAACACCCACCACAGGGCAGTTAACTACAAAGATTGAACACAACCGTTATTCAATTCCACCACAACGCAATTAACTGCGAAAATCGAACGTAACCGCCATTCAATTCAAATCAACAGACAATTATAACACAATTGTCTAACAAAGGATCGAATGGCTCAGATGATGACAGGAAGGTATTTAGGAAAGCTATTTTCATAGAGAAACGCCTTACGACGTAAATATACATCAATGGCTAGTAATCAAACGATTTCTCACGTGGTCGACCTCAATGCATTTATTCCCATTGTGTAGAAATGTACCGCGGCAGTTGGTGAAGACCTCCGGTTGCATCAACATGTTTTGGTTCACTTGTCAGTTGCTCTTGTTGCTGCTAGTTGACACCATCCACCGTATGTGTTGCAGTTCTTCACAGCGACATCTTATATGCTAGCATTCGAGTTGCAATGTAGTATTATTTTATTCCATCATGTTCATTTGGTACTATTGGGATCAGTTTTTGACATCAGTGATTAGCTTCATCCTTCAACATCATTTATCGTCTTCTTATATGTGATATTCATACATGTACTTTTTCAATCACGATCAAATGATCCATTATGTACTCTCAGTTCTTTATACTTGTATACATATTGGTTCCGCTTGTACTAGATATACAAACATGCTTTACTTTCTCTGAGCATGGGTATGCCCGCCTGAGACAATGTTTTCTTTCTGATCTCTTTTGATGGCTTGGGAGGCTGAATTCTAGTGATGTCCTTCTCAGTTTCGACAAGATTCTTTCCATACACTTAATACATTTCAGCCATCATGTACCCCTTCTGACTCATATATTAGGGGGCATCCGTTATAGCACCATTTACCACCCTTGGTATTTGTGATGCTTGGTTTATGGCCTAGGGCAACCCCTCCTTCCAGACTTGGTCCAAATATATTAAAAACAGTGTTTTATTCCATGTACACTACTTTGCCCTGAGATAAAAGCGTGTACATGCGGGTTAGTCAATACCCAACCCACGTATATGTGTTAAAACACTTAAAAAATTAAATTTCCTTAATTATGGGTGGAGTTCACGGGTTTTACCTGTTGATTGCCTCCTATTGTCCGTGGCCCAATTGTTTCCCAACTAAGAAACTAATTGGGAGAAGTATAAATAGACTTCTATGGGAAGGCCTAAAGGAGGAGAAAGAGATAGAGTTATTATACTGAGATTATCCCTGACTGAGTCTAATGAATCCCTATGCCTCATGCACTTCCCCAAGCTTCAGGAAACCCTTGTTTCATTCATTATAGATATTCTCCCTCTTGCTTGAGATATCATGGTGTTGGTTATGGAAGAAGATTGTTGAAGGTTGGGATAGGACGAATCTGGAGGACGGTTCCGCTTGGAGCCGAAAGAAGAAGAATCAGGTGAATTCTCTCCATGTTATTTATAGCTTACTGCAATAAAAGAAATGTTGTCTTGTTTCTAAAATTAACTTTGTTTATGCATCATGTTGTAATTCATATGTGAATGTTATTTTGATGTATGATCAATCATTTGCTTATATGATATAAAGTCAAATTTCATGAATATGCTTTACTTATATACTGCTATGTATGTTCGAATTGAATGATTTTTAGGTTTGAAGAACATTGGGAGTTGCAGAGGGTCTGAACCCTGTGGGACCTACTCAAACGAAGGAAATCTGGGTAGGTCGCTCTTACGTAGTTTGGTTATATAAGAATTTTGCCTGAGTTCTATGAGTGTTTCTTATTGTAGTTTTCTCTTGCTTTGTTGGGGTTCTAACCCAAAGCCCTAGGGTACTTATTCCCGTAACAGACCCCCACTCCTTCTAGCAGACCATTGTTTAACATAGCCTGATAGTTTTCTTGGGGTAAGGTTTTGACTTCTTCAACCCTCAATTATAGCTATAGTTTCATACCTTCTAGAATCATCTTGAAATTCCACATGTTCTTATCCCCATATGCGTGAGTAACAGGGGTTGATGTGGCATCCTTTAGTACCATGGTGGTTACTATGGTAGGTCAACTTGTGGGAGGCATAACTTTTGCATACTAGCTCCGATTGGCACAAATGTCGTGTCATTGGAAAGGTTTATAAGTATACATCAACAACAAAGGTTTTAAACAACATTTGAGAAAGTTTTCACCACCCAAAAATGCAATTTTATGCATTAAAATAACTCCAAAAGGTTTCAAACCCTAATTTTCCAATCTGGGACCTGACATTAGAATGACCATGCAAGTTGATTATTCTATTTTTTCCATTATGGAAGCATTAAGATAGATGAAAAATAGTATCAGGATCAATTTAGGTATATGGATTTTAGGAGAAAAACGTTGACCTCCTTCTATGGGGTTTTCAAAGCCTCTTTCTTTAAAGGGGATAATAAGGGAAAAATGACCACTTTTAAGGAAATGTTTCTCTAGTCAAGGAGACCCAAAAATATCATTAACTTTGTAGTTGGTTGAAATTTTATTATTACTATTTCACCATCTAATAAGACCTCTATTTCATCTCTCTATGTGGCTACAACTTCAATGCCCACTTTAAAACTTAATCCCTACTCATTTAAAAAAATTCCCTTGTTTTCAAACAAATGTTGATTTGTAGGTTGAGTGGATTATCCCAATCAATTAATAACATCCATAAGAGGTGAGTGGATTCTTATTCTTAGGGTTAAATTTTATGTCATCACCTATGATCCATCCTGCCACAAAAAGGTTTTCCATATTGACCTTTATATAAGAGTATGATTATGCCCAAGGCATCAACAAAGGCCCTTGGTTCATGGATAAAGCAAGGTATTATGAAGTTTTGGTTATTTAGTTAGAACCCATAAATGGATACAATATCAAAATATTTGATTTGGGTGATATTGTCAATATCCCTCTCAAATACAAAGGCTACATCATTCTAATCACTATTCACAAAGATTTGGGCAAGTTTGGCACCATGGGTTAACGATAGCCTCAACATATCCTAAATTTACATTTATGCATATTTGAGAAGGGTATTCCTAATAAAATTATCCTGGAGTGAGAGAATCATGGTTGGAGACAAACCATTAGATTAAGAACATGTAGTCTTTCATTGCAGTTTTATTTTGAGAATAGGAATGTGGAAAATTCTTGTCTAAAGGCAATGTGTTTTCAATGTAAAACATAGAGGAATGCCAAACCTACTTGGTGGAAAGAATAAGAAAGAGGGATAAAGAGAAAATTAAGAATCACTTGTGGATAGGCCATAGTGCAATGCATAATTTCAATACTCTCAATCCTATAATTTCAACAAAGGAATTCAACCCTATCATTGAGAATGATGTTGTAGATTCATATGCAATTATGAATCTAGAGTCAAAACCCTTATAATTGGTTTCTCTACTAATTTTTATATTCGATGAAAAAGAGGAGGAATGCATCAATATTTCAAACCAAGAAAGGGAATTGATGCCTTTGAACACATCAATGAATCAAAGTAAGCAACATTGTTGGAATCTCAATTCATGTCACCATAGTGTGTGGGATAAACTAACATCTGAAAGAAGAAAAGTGTAGTTTTTTAGTTTTCTAAGGTAAGGGTTAAACATCAATACAACAACAGGTTTAGAGTTGAAAGAGAGGAATGCTATTTTCTTCAAAATTCAATTTTACTAGGATATCCTTGAAATGCGTGAATGAGAATGTTGAATGTTGTTAATTGATTAGAATCATGACCAATGTAGCTCCATGGTATACACACAATAGAACTCCCTTTCGATTTCAATGAATTTTCTCATTTCATATATGAGCTTTAAATCATTTGTTAAATAAAAAACTGTATAGCAATCACGTGTTGATCAAGCTATAGGAAGGTTTATGTCATAACATTACTTGGAAAAATGGTGATGATTGTAATTTTCAATGTACTTACAAGATTTTAATATGCAAAATGAACATCATTTTTTACTATGAAAAATGAACAATATCAAAGAAATAACATTTTCAATAGCTAATTAGAAATGAAAATAATTATTAAACGTGTAAAATTGAAAACATGATATTGATATTGGAACTAACAACAATGTTCACAACAACAATCTGAGAGAGAAATCTCCAAAACAATAGAGCTCCAACACAATGTAAAATACTTCACACCACTTAAATAACTCTTTACCCCTATACATAGCTTTCATAGAACCCCAACCCTAACCACTAGTAGTATCTTAATGTTACGGTAATAGGGAGATAATACTCTTCTTATGGAGAGGGTAATGTTTATTGCATCATTTTCATATGGATAATATATGGAGTGAATCCTTCCTCAAGGTTTCTTGGATGGTGTGTCCCTTCCTTAAGGGAGTTTTCAATTTAATGAAAATTGTGATTTTTCAAGCACTAAGCATTTTAAAATGTGGTATTATAATACTTTCCTTAGAAAGCATGCGAATCCAAATCTCAAAACAAAAAAATTACAATTATTTATTATATATTATTATATTATATTTATAATGATTATTATTTTCTTCTGTAGACTTTTCTCGCAGCTTGTTTTGTTGGTCACCAAAATTGTTCTACTTTAACCTCAATTTCACCCTATTATGCCATCCAATCCCTCTATTTTACCCATGGAACCTAACCCTTGCACCTATTCCTGTACTCCTTCATGAATTTTGACATTCTAGGTTATATGAACTTAATTATTATCTAAAAAGGTTAAAATAGTTCATTTTGTCTTTGCAACTTATATATTTTCTTTCCTAAGAAGGCACGATAGACTGAAAGTATTAATCATTATAGAATATGATGGAGTTTAGGAACATTTTTGTACCAAACACCATTCCTGTACTCGTGGATAGATGGCAGCGTTATCATAGCTCACCGCCAAAGATTATTCTAGTCAATCAATCCACGCGCATTCCTTGTCGAAGATCAGTTGCACTATAGATTAGGCTCAGAGCGTTGAGTAAAACATGGAATATGGAGGCTAGGGTTTCGACCTATTTTAGCTTCTGCTAACAACCGAGAGCTTAAAGTTGTATTCTTGTTAATTTCTGTTAACGACCACGAGCCGAGCGATGTATATTTAATAGGGTTTCTAGGTTAGAAGGAGAGTGATAATCTATAGAATTTTTGCTTTTACTGTAATTCTATGTTGCCATAATTCTGGGTTGGATCTAGTAATCCACGATGTATATTTGCAACTGCTGAATACAAAAGGGCTATGCTAGTTGATCTATTACTGTCTCAATATTTTATGTGATGAGTTATCTAAGTATTTGATTTTCTAGCTCTAGTAAAAGGGAAACGAGCTGGTTGGCTAGGGCCCAACCAACCCAGCTCGTTCTCCCTCCGTATATAAGGTGTTATATATACATACATACGGGTTCAGAGCAAGAAATATTTCATTTTATTAAGCTAAAATATCTATGTTGTCTTCATGAAGAGCGTGCTACTTGGATCCGAGGTTTGACGGCGTGGCTGTGTTCATCTATTTAAGATTGATGTAGTATTTATTTCCTTTGATGCATTGTGTGATTTCCTTTTTGCAAAGGTGTGTTTCAATTTAATTGTACAAGTGTGTTTTAATCCTGCAAGTGTGTGTTGCTTCAACAAGAATGTTTATTCCTGCAACTTGATTTATTTCCTTTATGCAAGTGTGTTTCTTTCTTGAGTACAAGTTCGCAAGTACGTTCAGCAAGCAAGTTAACTTAGGGTTGATTTCTTGTTTACATTCCTTGAGTCTTAATGAAACCCTGTTCACATTACGAGGATCTGTAACTATGAGAATAACCTAGTTGAAGACTAGAATCTATTGCAAGAATGTTTGAACTAGAACCTCCATTTGAGAAAGGTACAAATTTGGTTGATATGGTGACAATCATCTAAGAGAGAAGGGATGCTCTGTTCTTAGATTAGATGTTAATCCTTACATGAAGAAGCTTTCTGTTGCAATAGAGATTTCCTTTGATCCCTGAAATACTTTTTCTTTTGAGGAGTCTTGTGATTATGTGTGATTTATTCTCTGCTCTGATTTATTTTGCAATCAATTCATAGTTAGCACCCCTTTACATTTCATGTAAGTGGTTTGGAAGCTTGGTACAGGAATAATGGTTCTCTAGTGTAGGAATATCTGTCTCGATACTGGAATCGATACCCTGGTACATGAACAGTGCACCCTGGTACATGAATAGTGCACCCTGGTATAGGAACCCAAAATCTTAGTATTAAGTAAATTTTTCCGTGCAAGAACATTGTTGCGGTGCAGGAACACAAATTCAGTCCAGGAAGGAAAACTTGTAATAGAGACAAATGTACCTAAAAGTTTGATTATTTTTCTGTCTCATAACTGCATTGATACTTGGTCTCAAATGTTTTCTTACCTTCCTTTCATTGAACAGTATTGGTTATGCTAATTTGAATTCCCTTCATTGAGCTTTTGTAGGTATTTCCTTTTGAGTGATTCTGACACCAGAACTCTCGTGGCGTTATTTTCTTTTCATTCTTTTTTATTCTACAAGCGTAGTTAGGAGAGATAGAAGTGGATTTGGTGAAAGTTAATACCATTAGTCTTGGCATTTCCTGTTCCATGCTTCTAAGCTTACGTAGCCCCGGGTTGCCAATTAAGTGTTGAAGGAGTTTGTTGAATTACAATTCCGGCACCCAACATGTTTTTCTCTCAACCTATTAACTTGATTATTATAATTATCATGTCATTTTCAAAGTGCCATTTCGATATTGAGGTTATAATAATGATTATTATATGTGATACAAAAGTTATAACCAATTTAATTATTTGACCTCCACATTGCAACATAAAAATATTGAGGCACCATTTTGTCTATACTTATGAAGCATATTATAGTCACACTAGTTCCAGTAAAAGCAAAGTTGCAGTGCCATTTATAGATTAGGATCATAATTGTGATTCCAAGTATCATAAAGGACCTAGTGGGAATAAATATTTCGAGATGCAAACCTCTTTTAGACTGAAAATTTTGAGAAAAAGTTTGCATCTCAATACATTTTATCCCTTTCAGTGCTTCCACAAGGTTTTCTTCCATACCTTGTATATGTGGCTAGACTAGTGAGTAGAGTAGATGGAAAAATATGAAGGCCCTCTTTCCCTCAACCTATTAGGTTTTTATCAAATGATGTTCATTGATTTGGTCCACTGGTGCTTTCTCTAGATGATTGCCATAATCATGATCTAAAATTTCCTCTGCCTTTTTTGTTCCTATTGCCAAATAAGTGTATTATGCATCTTGTTTTGCCTTTGTAACCTATGACAGATCTGCAGTTAAGCTGGATTTAGATTGGTTTAAAACATATACATAATCCTCATTTATAATCTCACTTTAAAACTAAAATTTTAAAATAAATTTACATTAGAAGAACAAACATCCGTAACAATAAAATTTTTCATAGGTATCTAGCTAGTTTATAAGGGGAGACAAAAAATGTATTTTACAAAATTTTGATCTTGATGAGCCCTGTTTTCAACATGTTTACAATGACCATTTAGCCTAATATCACTTATTTACCTTTCATCTTCATTCATTTAACATTCACATTACCACATATTATCCACTTTAACTTCATAAGAGCTTAATGAGATGTGTGAGCATTAAATTTGATGATTTCCCATCTTTTGATGGTTGCTTAAAATAGATTTTGTGGTTTCCTAAATATTTTCAAATTTTTAGCTATTTCTATGAAATTTTCAAGAAATCTAGTAGCAAACTGTCATCTTTAAAAATATGGTAGCACCCTTGTGACAGACCACCATATTCAAAAAACTAGTAGTGGTTTGATGATTGGTATGGTTGTGCCCATTGTGGGTGAATTCAGGCTTCTGGGTTTTTTTGAGGATGATGTTGTTATTCTCCCGTATTTCTTAAATGATGTAATATCCATCAAATAAACCATAGATACATCGTCAAATCGGTGGTCAACATGGTTTAAATAGCCAAGCAACAACTTGATTCCCTTTGTTGTTTGATCTAGATTGGATGATGCACATCACATGGATTGATTTTGCAGTCAAACCAACCTGTTTCCTTTTTCATTGAACTAATAATGCACAAGCACTTGTGCCTTAACTTGTAAAGTCTAAAGTCACAACGTTTGTGTGATCCATGTTGACACACTTCTTTGAAAAATTTCACAAGACATTGTGATTCTTAAATAAGTCTCTCTGTTAATGAAAAAAAATAAAAAATTGAACTAAAAAAGAATTAAAATAAAGCTAATAGTAGGTGGGGCCCTACCTCTATGGGTTTCATAAGATGAGTATTTTTTAATAGACAAGTTTTGAGATCACATTCATTTGATTATGAGGCATCAAATTCAATCTACGTACAAATAAATGCCACAGATTCTAATGCAACCTCAACAAAAGCATGGCATTGTAAGTATTCTACCATAATATGATAAAATTTTAGCTGTAGTCTAATGATTATGCTTTTTTCACCTGAAAGTTATGGAAATTCCGACTATACTTTGAAAAATCCGGTAGGGATTTTTGTAAATCCAAGTAAAATATGTCAAACTTTATAGTTTTATGTGCTCTAGAGGTTTTTGATGGTGTTGAATCCATTTCTACCATCAAAAACATGATTCAAACACTGCATCTACAAGATTTTTTGAAATTTTTTTGCTCGGATTTCGGCCACTTTTGGCCGTCTGGGCAATTCCTCCACCTCCGTAGACGACTCCAAAAGTTTATGGTTCTATATATTCATGTCTTCGCAAATAAAGATATTTTGACAAAAGTTTTCCTCTTGTCGCATACTACATATGTAATCATGAATTTTCGTATAATTTTGTTGAGGGAGATCATAATATATCAACACCATCGGCGAGCCTTGCTGCAAGTTATTATATGATTTGAATGTCATTGGTGGTGATACACGTTAAATGTTGTAGAGGGTATGGGTTAATTGTGCCAACTCACCACATTGTATCTGAGACTGAAATATTTAATGCATTATAAAGGCTTGATTTTACCTTGCTCGCAGTATGTAAATATAAATTCAATATACTTGTTTTAGACTATTATATTACAATCTACATGGAGACAAGTCATCGGTTGTTCTCTCATATGTGTTGAAATTTGAACAAGGCCGCATAACTAATGTTCCCTGCAGCTTAGTTTAATTATTGAACTTTGAAAAGTATGAACTAACACCTTTGAACAAGGGCTACATTCTCGCTTTGTTTAAATATAGTTAAATTGGAGTAAAAAACAATTAAGACATACATGAAGAGAGATTAAGAGATCATCCCTCTAGTGATAAAACAATATATTTTTGTGAAAGATTTTACTCAAGTGAGAATTTGTATGAATAATGGTTGAGCATCTTTTTGCTTAGTGAAAAATTTCAATATTTTAGGAAAAATATCAAGAATGATTTGAACTTATACTTATAGAAGTTATGCTTGAACCTTTTAATTATTGAAAAATGAAAAAAATATTTATATAAAAATTAATATCCTTTTTATTGGTGATGATTTGTAATTATAAATTGATTTAACATAATCTATTCCTTTGAACTCTTGTCAAAAGAAATCCCCTTTGTAAATTGGTTTTAGTTGACTATAACACAATTTTATTATAATATATTAAAGACCAACAATGACAAACTAGAACCAGTTTCTACATTTACAAGGGCTACAACTAGTCTTGCTTAGTTTAAATATGATTGAATTAGGAAATTTAATAATATGACATTTTAATATCTTTTTTAAATTTAAATTACATTTACTTAAACCAAAATTAAAATTACCACTAAAA
>APFE031451404.1:0-11521 GCA_000404065.3 Pinus taeda
TAACAATTTCTAAGTTAATTTGAGGCTTCTATTGAAATTCAGGCATTGTTTGAGTTCAATGCAATGGCTTTCACTCAAATTCATTGATATTTAGAGTCTATGAAATACTTTCTATTGAAAAGTTATGGAAATCTTGAATGCGTTCCATTTATTTTCTTAAGGAATCAATTTAAAGATACAACCAAAAATATGAAATCATTATACACATATTAATGATTTCTCTAACATCATTATTAACCTCCACATGATTTGGAAGAGATTGTATTTAAAATATAAAATTAATATTTTTTATGGGTTCTTGACTAGTTAATAATATATTTAGGAAAAACATTAAAATATATGAAATCTAATAAAATAGATATACACTCAATGGGAAAGGTAATAATTTTAGTTAAGAAGGATATAATTGTTCAATAGTACACATTCTTTAGGATAGGTAACACCTAGATCACCTCCTATTGCAACTCTTCTACTAAAAATGTTCATATTTTTATTATATATGTACAAATTCCTTAGTTCTCCTTGTGATCAAAAGAAGCCATGAAGGCGAAACAAACTTGGACATGCATAAAAGACTTTAATGAAATAAAAGAAGCATTCATTGTTTCTTTCACTAAAGTGCAATATAATTACATTTATGCATCCTAAATTATCTTTCATCATTTCAAAGAGAAAATCTCATGAAATATACACACCCTTCACATTGAGGATTTCCGTCCGTACTATGTCAAAAAGCCTTGCAACATGCAAACATTAAATGACCCACAACTTTATTCCTTGTTAGTTATTCCAAATATAACAGTTTTATTAAAAAATGTCTCTTGTTATTCTTCTCTTTTACTTACTTAATTCTTTCATTAATATTTCCACAAGAGTGCCATGTTTTTTCTTTCTTCTCAAAGGGTCCTATCTAGTAGCAAAAATTTCAAGGATGGAAATTTATTTTAAAGCTTATAAACCTTGTCTAACATTAGTACTCCCTAATATGCATAATGTAATATTAAAACATGGAATATTAACCCACTCTAAATATTATGCCCAAAAAATCTTCTCTTTTACTTACTTAATTCCTTCATTAATATTTCCACAAGAGTGCCATGTTTTTTCTTTCTTCTCAAAGGGTCCTATCTAGTAGCAAAAATTTCAAGGATGGAAATTTATTTTAAAGCTTATAAACCTTGTCTAACATTAGTACTCCCTAATATGCATAATGTAATATTAAAACATGGAATATTAACCCACTCTAAATATTATGCCCAAAAAAATTCTCTACTGCGTGGAAAATTATCGAGCTTATTTACATTGGAACATTGTTTATTATACCAAGATCTCTAGACTATCCGTAAATATTATCTCATTTTCCGCTCTACTTAGTCTTGCCCTTTCCTCTTCAAGGGTGATTTAATCGTAAGAAGAATGGAACTCAAACATAATTTCTTTGGTTATACCTAAATACTTTAAGATTAATATGTTATTGAGTACCACTAATATATGTGGGATTTACACTTCCTTATTTTTGTATGGGTTTTTATAGCTATGCATAAATCATTTCTAAGTTATCTTTATCTCCTATTATGGTTGACAATAATTTCTTCTTGTTTTCACGAATTCACTAAGCATCTAAGAAATATATTGTTCTTATTCCAATTCCAGCAAGGCCCCTTTATTCATGTAGAAAAGTTGGACATATATATTTTTATTTCTTGTGCTCTATGAATTTTCATTATGCTAATGAAAATAAATGTACGAAGAATTGTGTTGATGATTAAATTGGAATGTGTTGGTTGCACTTATTGAAAAGTAAATCTCAATCTTTCAAATCTTTTAAGGATATTCATGTATGGAATGGATATGAAGAATAATCACATATTGGCTCTCTTCATACTGTTAATGGAAGATAATGTACTTTAATGAATATGAAAAATATATTTGCAAACATAGCATTCAACATCAGAGCATAGTTGCATACAATTCTCAACAAAACTATGTACTTAAAAATATGAACATTACTACATCCAATATAGTTTACTCAATCAGGATTTTCAAAAATAGAACATTGATGTTTTGGGATGATGTGATTCTATGTGAAATTTATGTGAAAACGTTATGTCTATCTCACACTCTTAGAAAACGACTCATTGTAAAATGTGGTATGGATGAAATCCTTTAGTAAGCCATCACAAGGTCTTTGGTCCCTCTACATTCACTTATGTTTGTTATAGTATAGCCATTTTTGCATATTTGGTATATTATTGTAATTATTTACTTCTAACTTTTTGGTTGCAATGTATCATACATCGGTTACGGTTCCCTTGAAGGATTTCAGCATGGTTTCTATTTTTCTCAACGATTTCGAAATGAACTACCCTTCATACATGGAGTTCCTTCCAATATTATACAAGATTTTGAGTATTTTAACTCTATAATTATATTGTAGCTTGATTCTCATATTGGTATAATTTTTCTTTGTACAAGCATATACGTATAATACTAATGTTATTCCATCTACAACAAAGTATCAGATTGAAGGATGTCAACTATATTACTAACGTTAGACTCTACTTATCTTAAATCACTCTATAATGTTCTTTGCTTGATTAATTTATTGTGATTCCAATCCAAACTAAGTAATTCCTTTACTCTGTGTGTAGGTTATTCTACAACTAACTTGGGTTATCTTGTGACATTGTTTTGGGGTCAAAATTTATGCAAGTTTTTTTTGTCTACTCTTTGGCCTTCAAGTGCTTATCAAACACTTCCTCTTTAGAGGGTTTCAATGTCAGTCCTTATTTTTAATTGATGTTTGATACAAGGAAATTTGATGTTTTTTGAGTGCAAAGAAAACCCAAAAGTAGCCAGGGCTTTTCCCAAAAGGCCTGACACTCAAAACAGTGCATGTATATGGATTTTAATTCAAGCGATTTACCCTCTCTTTGTTAGTGAGAATATTTAATTATGAGAAATTTTTTTTGATTGTCTTATAGCCCCAACAATGTAAATATTTATTTTTATTCATAAGAACAATTTATACAATCTATTTACTTGTTACTGTGTGTAATGAAGTCATTCCATCAAAGTTTTACAATACTATGATATTTGTTATATTTATATTCTATGAGGACACATTAGATATTCATGTCAACTCTATATATTTTGTTTCTACATAATGCTTTTATATAATTTACTATTACTATCATTTTCTTTGAAGAAGAGAATATGAAAATTAGGAAAGAGGGGTGTTGAACACTTGCCATGGGAGTTTTTAAAGGTTGTCCTTTAGGCCCTAGTAATACCTTATCAAAGGCTACTTATTCCATGGCCAATTCATATGATTCCAGTCATTTGATCTATAGCAAGCTAAACTAGGTATACATTTATTTTTCTACAAGTTAAACTATGTATAAATTTATTTTTATTACCTCCAATAGTTCTTTTTTGTAGTAGATTACAACAGACTATACTTTTATAGGTGAATAAGGGTTACTGTGCATGTTTATATATTTATCCATCGAAACAAGATTCTTTAATTTATTATATAATATCCTTTTGCATCTTTGCACACAGTCAAGTGTATTATTTTTTAGAATATAATTATCTAAGGTTTTCTTGTTGGAAATAAGTTAAAGTGTATTTGGTTCCTCTAACCAAGAACTATGTTTCCAATTAATTCCCCCAAATCTCTATCTCCTAGTTCCCAAGAGAACAAATAGTAGTCATTTCTCGATTGACATTTCTTGACCCTTAGCATCATCTTACTACTTTTGTGGTATGAGTACAATCATTCTTTCCCAATATACGCTTATCTTTTATACAACCGATTTTATCTCCAACAATCCATTTAAGTGAGTTTTACCCATGACATTTTTATTTTCAGTCATGTGTTTCCTTGGTAATCTGCAAAACGAACAATTCAACTCTAGCAAAAATAACATTTTTGTTTAATTTTTATGTTGCCTCTTCTTGGGCATAACTCCTTCCATGTGAATTAGAAGTATAATATCACATGTAACCCTTTAATAATTTTTCAAGAATTATAACACAAAAAGCCAATTTTTTTATATTAATAAAAATAAATATTTACACTGTCATATGTCACATCACTTGGCCGACTTTGACTTGTTAAAGGCAATTGAATATTCAATTAAAAAGGTCATAATATAAATTTACCAAGGCTTATTACAATTCACTTTTGTAATTAGAGGAAACATAAGCACCTTGAAAAAGACATCTTTAGCATGTTTAAAAAAAAAGTTGTATATTTTTTAAATGAATTGTTTGTTTTATTTGAAAATTAATTTATTAACTTAAACAAAATATAAATGAAAGGATAAAATTCAACTCCAGATTTGTATTTTTGAAATATATTTCAATTAAAATATTTGTAAACAAATTAAGTTGAACATAAGTGACTTAAAATAAAATATTTAACTTTTTCCTGGTTTTCTTCTAATATTATGATATTATGTATGTGTAAAATCATGACAGAAAAAGGAAAAAAAAAACACAAAAAATAAACCCATACTAAGAAATAAAAAACACATTTCAAAATTCTATCATTATAAAGCATCAATTTCCAGCTAATTAATCTCTAAAGTACATAATTTCTTCCAAATTATGATAAATGTTTTGTGGTGTATTTTTTGAAATCTATTGAGTAGTTGTGCTTGCAAAAAGTTTATCATCATAATCATTTCATATATTATAGTTATTTTTATTATTGAAAGATATTTTAATGAATAGATGTTATGATAATTTGTAGAAATAAATGGGATGTTATTAAATTGAATATCAAATGGCACATAATTTTGCACATAAAATAAGTTAAAACCCAAATTCAACTTGTTTAAAGTGTAATTGTTATATACTATCTTTATTTATGGGTAAAACCATTATATATGCACAAACACAAAAATATACACAAAATAAGCTATAGTCACAAAAATTTGAAATTCTATCATAAAACATAAAATTGTAATTAATTATAAGAATATTCATTAAAAATTATTGCGATTTTAAAATACACACATTGAATAATGGTGGTTACAAAAAAAGATACACTTTCATTCATGATGGCATGGTCATTTACCAAAATAAGTGAACTTTTATTAAATTGAGCATAGATAAGTTATGCAAGCATTCAATTTGTTTAAAGTGTAGTTGTTGCATTGGATACTATTCATGCTTAAAATCATCGTATAAGTTATTTCTATCAAGTGATTCTAATAAAAGTTTTTTTTTGTGTTCCAGAATTTATATACATACAAATACAAATGAAAAAACCAATACATTACATAAAATAAAAACACAAACATCTAAAATTCTACTATCAAAAAACATGGATTTGTAACTAATTATCAACATATTGATTAAAAATGCTTCTCAAAGATGCATTGAATAGTGATACTTACAAAAAATCCATAGCAATTCATGATGTTATGGTCATTTGCAAAAACAAATGAAATTTTGTTAAACTAAATGATAATCTAAAAATATATAGTTTATTACACATTCAATTAATTGCGACTGTAATTCTTGCATATTATATTTAATGTATGTAAAATCATCGTAGAGGTGATTTGTATCAAGTAAATAGACAATTTGGGCAATGACATTCCATACAAGATATTCTAATGAAAGCATTTATTGTGTTCTAAAATTATACAAAAGCAAGAGCATAAACAAAGAGCATAAACAAACAAACACATACATTTCATAAAATAAAAACACAAACATTTAAAATTCTATCATCACAAAACATCAACATGTAGTTAATTATAAAAATCATATTAATTAAAAACAATTATAAAGAGTATTGTGCATTGAATAATGGTACTTAAAAAAATTCAAATTCATTGATGATGTTGAAAAAATAAGATTTTATTAAATTAAACAACAATTTAAAGATTAGCATGTTAATATACAAATTCTACTCATTCTAAAATTAATTACTGTATACTATATTACATGTGTGTAAAAATATTATACTCAAACAAACAACCACACACAAACAAAAGCATAACAAACAAATACATAGCATAAAATAAAACCACATACATTTAAAATTATATCATCACAAAACATCATTCTGTAAATTAATTTTTAAATTTTATGTTTATTTTGTTTGATATATTTTTAATTTTACATTGAATGATTGTTGTTAAAAAAATATTCTTGCTCATAGTCATGTGTGATTTTGTGATTATTTGTATTGTTGGAAAGTATATATTGATTAAAAACAATCATGAAAACTTGTGATTTTCAAACATACAAAAATTGGTGATGATTCTTACAAGGAAAATCTTTAGTCATTGTTACTTGTGGTATTGTCATGGTCATTTATATCTCTTAAATTTATTGAATAAAAATATTTTTGAAATTTTGATTTTATACTAAATAGAATTAACAAATTATAAACTCCACCCATTTTGTATCGTAAAATAAAAAAATTGAGTAAAATTTAAGATAAGAATATGTTAATTAAAATATCAAATTAAAGATTGATAGGGGAATTGTGTCAAGAGGACAATCTTGGTGTGATGGCTAGGGTTTCTTAGTCCTTTTGCTTTCCTTATGCAGTCGGGTTTCTTCAAACATCAAATGCGCCTTCCGCGTCATCTCTAGGGCACGATCTCACTGCTCGCGGGTCCGATAATGGAATTTTTGAATGGAGTTAATTCTAGTTCTGGTCTCCTATTCAGGCACAAAGACTGACAAAGGATGTTGTTAGTAGTATCGTTCACCAAATGATTAATGCAAAATACCTTCTCAGCCCGTACGTACATGATGGAATAGAAGGAAGTGAAGGGCATCACATTCGTGAGTCGGGAATGGACCTATGTAGGATTAAGGTGACTTTGGAGCAGAAATCTTATAATTGTCTGCTCTTAGTCACTAAAGAAATATTGATCAGATCTGAAGGCAAAATATTGGCTACATACGTGAATATTCGACCTCGAAAACTTCATTTCATAGATCCGTTGTTAAAGATCCCGAATCTCGATATTCTCAATCCACTTAGTACATTAGCTTGTCAAAATGGAGGAGTAGCATTGGATATGAAAAGTCTGCTTCGTTTTTTGCCGAATCAGAATTTTCCTCGACCAAAGTGGGTGGGTTTGGTGGTTTGGCCATCACTTATGAAGTCAATACTGCCACAAAAATTCATATCAGTCTTTGCAGATCCACACTTATCCATTGATTCTACTAAAGATTCGTGTGACTGTCAAGTATGGGCACTCGATCTGGTAGCCTTCCAATTTTTTGTCTAATCCCCAAATGGAAAATCAATATTATATTGGGTTCGAGCCACAAATCACGTCAAACAATTAAAGCACAATATCATGCACACTCTGGGTATCCCACTACTCCTACAAAGTCTAATCTGCGGATGAAAATCGATGTAAGAAGTTGTGATGTTACAAGATTATAACATCCTCCCGTTATCCACCATCATATTAAACTTGAGGATCGGGGAGGATCACCTCGACCAATAAATTCAAAGGGCACAAGGGTACTGTCCAGATCTAGTATTACCAAAGGAACATAATCAAATCAAGGGCAAGTAAATGGAGTCTTTTCTTTCATAGATATCCTCAAAGGAAGATGTGTTGCCTCAACAACACAACAGATCAGAAACATAATATACCCAACCCCTACATGTTGAACAACTAAATCAAATCCTAGTATTGATTGTAGATCTACCATAAACAAATTATTTTTTCATAACATATGAATCTCAAGAAGTACTATACAGATTCAACACTTTTTGGCTAAAACCAATGGATCTCTACCATTGGATATTCACAAATTGGACAATAAATTGTAAGATTCAGCTTTGCTCCAGGGGCTTTTTCATAGTAAAATTTGTATCATGAGAGGGTTGTGAATATATACTGCAAGAGGGTCCATGGTTTTGGGGCTTTACAGGAACTTTTGTCACCCCTTGGTTCCCATATTTCAATGCCAATATAATTGTAGTATCTCGAATGTTGGTTTGGGTTAGATTGCATAATCTATCCGTACATTTATGGCTCCATAAAGTGATAGAAGCCATTGGGAACATATTAGGGTCATAAATAAATAAATATACACAAATATTTGAGGAACAAATCTACACAATCGCCAAACTTTCTTTGGAGCTATATCTCAACAAAGGATTTTAGGAGCATATTCTCTTGACACACAACAAGCAGTGCTCGACACAATTCCTAGATTTTGAGAACACAACATTTAGATGTCGAATAAGCCAACAAATGAGACATCCACAAAATTCATGTCATGATGCCAAGAAAACACCCTAGAGGAAGAAGTAAACAAGAAATAAACTCAAGGGATGAAAATTCCCACAAAAGTTGCCTCACAAAGAAGAGAATGATGAAGAAATGGATCCTCCTACCAATGAAGAAGCCCAAAATACACAAGAAAACATAGAAAAGGGGAGTGTTAATCATGAAGTTTTAGGAACTACATCACACGCATCGAGGAATGAGATGATCATTGTAGCAATAGAGGTGGGTGATTCAAAATATCATTGTGTATCTGAAAGTTCAGTTTTAGATAAGAAAAATCTAAGAACGAATGAAGGGACCGAGCTAGAGCTTGTAATCGCCACTCCTTAACAGGCAGAATGGAAAAAGGTTAAAAAGAGGAAATGGAGAAAAGGATGACATGTTTACCACCACTTGGAGTTGTATTTTTGGTCTTTGTGATCACCAATTTCAATTGGCACAATTGAATGCATTATCACTATCTACAACATGTAATTTTGCTTTCATTAATAAAATTACAATTTTTCCCGAGGAAAGAAACTATATTATTTATAAATAACTATAAAAGAATCTGATATTCAAATACACATTGAATAGTATAGTGGTTGTTACAAAGAAAAAACTTTGTCATTCATGATGTCATGGTCAATTACCAAAATAAGTGATTTTTTTTAAAATTTACCATGGATAAGTTAATGCAAACATTCAATTCATTTGAAGTGTATCTCTTTCATTGGATACTATGCATGCTTAAAATCATCATAGAAGTTATTTGTATCAAGTTTATAGACAGTTTGTTTAGTGACCTTCCATATGGTATATTATAATGAAAGGTTTTTCTGTGTTCTAGAATTCATAGATATATAAACACAAACAAGCACAATGACAAACAAGTAAATACATTCTATAAAATAAAAACACAAACATTAAAACCCTATTATCCTGAAACATCCATTTTCAACTAATCATAAATATATGTTAAATAAAAATACTCATAAAATAATTTTATTCTTAGATATGCATTGAATAATGATACTTACAAACAAAAAAATCCCATAGCCATTTGCAAAAATAAATGAAGTTTTGTTAAACTAAATGCTAATTTGAACATATATAGTTTAATACACATTCAACTAATTGGAAGTGTAATTCTTAGATGTTATATTTTATGTGTGTAAAATCATCATAGATGTGACTTGTATCAATTCCATAGTCAATTTGGGTGATGACCATCCATACGACATATTCTAATGAAAGTCTTTCTCGTGTTCTAAAGTTTATACACAAACAAGGGCATACAAAAACAAAAACATTCATTACATAAAATAAAAACACAAACATTTAAAATTCTATCATCATAAATATTCTATCTAATTATGAAAAATGATTAGTTAGAAAGAAATTCAAATTCATTGATGATGTTGTTCTCATTTGCAAAAAAAACAAGATTTTATTAAATTAAGCTACAAGTTAAAGATCAATACTTTAGTATACAAATTCTACACATTGGCAAAGTACTTATTTTATATGATTACATATGTGTAAAAAAATTATACACATACAAACATAACAAACAACAAACGGAAAACAAGAGCACAAAAAAAAGTACATAGCATAAACTAAAGCCACATACATTTAAAATTCTATGATCATAAAACATCAATTTGTAAATTAATTTTTAAATTCTATGTTTATTTTGTTTGTATTTTATCATCATCACGAGAGACTTTTGATATATTTTTAAACTATCATTGAATGATTGTGGTCTCAAAAAATATCATTGTCATAGTCACTTGTGATGTTGTAATTATTTGTATTGTTGAAAAGCATATATTGATTAAAACCAATCATGAAAACATGTTTTTTTCAAACTTACAAAAAATGGTGATGATGCTTATAAAGAAAATTCATAACCATATATTTTTGTCATATTATAACAAGTTATAAACTCCACCCATTCTGTATCATAATAGATTAATTAACTAATAAATTAGTTATTTATTTTGTTTAAAGTGGTGTTGTTCATTCGTTATTAATATCCGTTTATTTAAAAAAATTAATAAATTTATAAACTTCTTGTTAAGTTGGAAATGTTTTTATATTAAAATTTTAAATTAATTACAATTTCCAATGTTTCTATATTAAATTAAATTTTAAGTTAATTACAATAAAATTTTTGAAATTTTTGAATGAACGCGTTATATTTATATATGAGGTTTTCTTTAAAATATTAATATTTGTAACGTGGGGGAGGAGGAGAATGGAGAGCGGGGCAAAAATGTGGGCTAGGGTTTTAAGCTCCTACAAAGTTGAATTCGCTGCAATCGAGCTTATGCTTGTTTCTGTTGATCAAAGGAATCCGCACAGTGGGGTATTATTGTTGCGATGAACATCAAAGGAGGACAGAAGTTCTATGGGAACCACACTGGAAGGGATTCAGGTGATCCAAAGTTGTTGGAAATATATGATCTGTGTAGAGAATGGGGACTAGACTGATGCATTTTTTATTCCTGGTAGTATCTTGTTCACGCAAGATCTTTTACGCATTCTCCCAAATACACTATTTTTATTTTTCTTTATTTCATATTTCGTCATGGATGATAGTGGAATGGAGATGATCCGTAGAGCTCTGCTAGGGTTTGGAGCCGACTGGTCAATGGCATCGATTGGCCCTGCAGCGGATCCCATCCTGGCTTTGGCCTTGATGTATGAAGGTTACATAGACGCCGTAGAAAATCCCGTGAAGGTGTCGAACGGGAATCCCAAACGGATGAAGCTGATAGCGCACTCATTTATAGAGGATCTATGTATCCATAGTGGCTCTAAAGATGTATTACGGTTCATGCCCATATGTCGTGGTAGTGTCTGAGGCCCTAAAGAAAGATGAGGCACCAAATATTGCTGCGAAACCTGCGTCTTCAAAGGCGGTGGCCCTCAATGCCAACGATCCAGCTGTAGCCACTAAGACTGTGCTCCGAAGGCCGTGATGAATTATATCCCCATGATCGTTTGCGGGGTCGCAAAGAAAGCCGAAAAGGAGTTTGGCTACAGGGAACAGGGAAATGGTTTCTTGAAGGAGCCCATAGAGATCACATTGCATTATGGCGCACCTGAGGCTGCTTGGTCATGCTACCTCTAGACAGAATTAGAACTCTCATCAATGGTAAATATTTTTCTATTTAAATTTTTTATTTAATTTTTTTATTAAAACCCCTTCGGAGATGTCATTATTGATCTGGGTTCATGCAATAGAC
>APFE031451409.1:9288-45684 GCA_000404065.3 Pinus taeda
CGACAGACAAATCATAAAGGTAATCATTATGGTTTCCATACTGCACAACTTAACAACTAAAAATCAAGACTAATTTTGAACTATAAGCCGCCACAAGCCTAAACATTACAAAAACCATAAAAACATGAATATATATATATATACACACATATCTATATATGATAACTGAAACAATTGGAACATAATACTCCAATATAAACTTTAAACAAAGTTTTGTATGAAACCCGCGAAGGAATACGAATCAGTGTAACCCATAAACCTTTACATTTCTAAAGGATTGCATTGAAGCACCCTGAGTGGCCATAACCATGGTAGGGTAATGCAGAAATTTTGTGTAGACAAAAATTATGAACACTATAACCAAACAAATCTTTCATATAATAGCAAAAATCATACATTGAATTTATATGAAGCATTTCGCAACCGTTTGAATCGTCAGTGGTTATATAAAAATTTCACAACTAGTAAATAATATCCACCACGAAAAGGAAACACTGGTATTAATAAAGAAATTTAACGGTGAGTGAGTCTGAAATATCACCCCAACCTAGTTTTTGAGGAAACTGAAACTTCCTATAAGAAATTTGAATACCGTATTTCGAGTTTAACTGAAAGAGAAGGACCTGTAATAATCACAAAACAGGGGATTTGAGCAAATACCTAGTATAAGGTGGAAAACATATCTGTAATGGTGAAGTGGAGGCAGGGGGGTTAAATTTGATGGGCCCCTGCCCATCAGAGATTTTTTTTTTGACGGTTTTATTTTTAAATTGCTCATCGTATGACTTGTAATATTTATTTTTACCGGTTTTATTTAATTTCTACAAATTATATTCACCAACTTAAATCTATTTTAACTTTTTATCAAATTTCTCAATTGTAACTTGGTATCAAATCTCCCAACTATAAAAATAAAAACACTATAAATTTAATATCAAAATAAGAGATGCCATATTTTCAAAAGAATATATCAATAAATTTAGTTTCAAAATGAGAGACACCTATATTATCAAAAGAATATATCAATATAACTCTTGAAAAATAAGAACACTATAAATTCAGTTTCAAAATCAGAGATGCTTATATTATTAAAAGAATAAAACCACCATCTACTAATCAAATCCAATAAAACCATCTAACCCAAGTGATTTTGCCAGCAACATTCCTTCCTACCAGCAACATAGAAAGCATCTCTATTCTATTCTTCGGAGTGGTGTTATTCTTGATATGTTCAATTTGTTGGGGGTGCTTATTCCCACTCTGTTCCTCTCTTTGGTGAAAAGGTTTGATCGATATGGTTTATTCATTGAAGGTAAAATACAAGTTGTGAGTAAAGTGGTTGTCCCTTTCTTTATGACAGGCAAGAAAGAGATTGATTACAAAAAGTGGCTAACAAAGCTCACCAAAGACCCAAACCTTGTCAATATGTTCTTATCTATGAAATTCACCTCACACCACCACTTTAGTAGTTGCTTGCTTAGTAGGACCCAACCATGAACGAGTTTCAACGAAAAAAATACATCGAAGGCTTAAGATGGATAATGAAGTTGAATTGTCTAAATTATGCTTATACAACATTCTGCACAGATGATAAGTCCAATGCAAATTATACAATTCGTAATAAGTTGATCGAAACTTGATTATGAAATAGTGAAAGGCAGGGCATACAGGTTCTTGTTCAAGAATTGCAGAGATGTCTAAATTTAGTTTCAAAATCAAAGACACCTATATTATCAAAAGAATATATCAATATAACTCTTGAAACTTGATTCTAAAATAGTGAAAGGAAGGCCATACGTGTTCTTGTTCAAAAACCGAGTCTTTTGTGGTTGTAATGCAGAGGCCGTGGTTGTAATTCGGAGGCCTTTACAAACCTTAAGACTGATACCTATGGTAGTATAACACACCCTTACTTTGTCATTGTCCCTAGTAACGAGATGAATGTCTGCCAGCCTCTAAGGAATGGAGTTGTACTTCTCCCACAATAGAAGCTACAATTTCCCACTCCCAACCCCTCAAAAATAAGAAAATGTCTATAAAAGCCTCTTTGACACTTTATGTTTGACCCTCGTAAGCCACTAACATCAATTTTTATTCTTTTCTAGTGCACCATAACTTATTTGGCATTTGAGCTTGATGTATCTATTAACACTTCAAACAACTTATGCAGCTACTACTCCCATTCATACATGTCAGGTTTGCCATAAAGAAGTGTGCCCCACACTCTGAGCGACAGAGGTAAACTGTGCTCACAGAGGTAAACTGTCACAGACTCTCAAGAAGCCTTCCACTATGTTGTCAAATCCATTAACTCGATGGCACTGATGGAAGGTGTGCAAACACAAAAGCTCTTTGGCATGCTTTTCATCCATTGTTTTCGTTTCATAAAATATGGCATGTGGGCAGCTTCTAAACAATTGCCTATTTAGAAGCTAACTGGTCAACTAGACACCAAACTTGTAGGTTTCAGCCTTATGCATTCCCTGTTTGGTTTCTTACGTATAGTTTGTTTCGAGAGAATTGATCTCATGACCATCAAAGATGATCGAACCGAAACCCATCAACACCCTAGGCTTAAATAATGCAGGGGTAGCCACGTAGTTGTTGGTTTAAATATACAAAGAAAAATAAGTCTCAGCCTGTTTGGAACCTAAGACCAACTAAACTAGTCTCCCCAATTAGTCATAATTCAAACTACGCCATTATATCTATGATATCATTTCATTTTCCATAAAACTCATTCAAACTATGGAATTATATCTGTGATATTATTTGGATATCAGTGTTGTAACCGCTGACATTATAAGCTTGCCTACAAATTTGATTCGAAAAAAATTTGACATCAAGTTTAGATGTCGAACTCTCATCCAGTGGGGTGCATAAAGAAACAATATTGTTTGCCTAATTTGAAATCAATCCAAATTCAAAGCTCCAAATCGATTCAAATCTCCAATTTCCTGTATTACTCAGATCCAAATCCAGTGAATCAAATTTTCAAATCTATCCAAACTGTAACTTAACTTATAGTGTTAAAGGAATCCAAGAAATCAAAAGATATTCTCCCTAAAATTAAACAACTTATTTGTGAAATGGCAGAATAATACATCATTTAGAGCCAAAATTAAGTATTAAAATACCAACTCTACAACACAGATAGAAGTACATGCTTGCAATAAATTATACGATTTTCACTGGCAGGTTACCTTTGTTCAACAATAAATACATAGGTTACACAGATAGAGGTACCAAACATCAATACAGTTAGCTTGCAATAAATTATATTATTTTCACCGGCAGGTTACGTTTGTTAAACAATAAATACATAGGTTGCGTATTAGTGCTGGGTAAACCAAAATTTTGGAAAAAAATGGAAATATAAAAAAGTGACTTTAGGCCTTGGAGTGTAAGTCTAGGGGTCCAGCATTTATGGGCATAATCTTGCCAAATCCTCGAGGACCACAGCATAGGATTTGATATTATCAGTGATCACAGAAGAAATGGGATGAAATCTGTGGTACATTGATGTGAGACGGACAAAAAAAGTTAAAAGCACTGTACAATGCATAATTTTCATAAATACTTGACAGTCCAATCTGACAGTCCATCCAGCCTGATTCAGCAAACCATGGTATCAATTAATTGAAATAAGTTAAGCTGGCCGGCGACGTATTGAACTTCAATTTTTAATTTAGTAAAAGTTTAAACTTGACGTAAACCCTATATATATATAACTGAAACTGGTCATTTTTTAACATGCCTGTCAATATGACAGTTTTTAAAATTATTGACCAGTCAAGGTTGCAGAGCCTTCCTTGAAAAATGAGAAAAGGTTCGAGGGGACGTAGAAGAGCAGTTTCCATCATAGCAATTCCTACTCGGAATCAACAACTCAAAGTTAATCTCTAATCTGTAAATAAATAAAAATCTCAAAATGTGGAGTTATTAAGTTTCCAATCAAGTTTATAATGGTTAGAATTTTATAATATATTATTTTAAATAATTATTTTTAAATAATGAGATAAATTTGATTTTTCAAATAACAATATGCTAAATATCAAATTTATATTTAAAATATAAACCACATATGTCTTAAATTGAAATATGATTTTAAAATAATAATTAAATTAAATATTAAATTGATGTATAATATAAGAAGTATTTTCTTGATATTGTATATTTAAAAAAATTAATAATATTGAAAATGAAATACAAATTTAGATTTATTTTAATTTTTTAACTATCAAATTTATAAAGTGATTAAATTTCTTTCACACTGTGAAAGAATTTTGTATTTTAAGAATTTTGATCATTTTAATTTTGAATAAATTTGAAAATTAAGATAATTCTAAACAAATTTAATTAGCTTATAGCTATAATATTATTATTTTTTATTTTAATTTGATAAAATCAAAATATTTTTAATCATAAATACAATTAATAATTATTTTTATCTAGTAAAATATTAAAAAATCTTTACTTTATAGAGTCTCTCTCCACACAATAATATTAAATATTTTCTATATTCAAGCTTCTGTGATTCATAATTAATTAAACAAAGTCTTTCCGTAGAAATCACATGATAGAATTTTTGGCGGACTTGTTCAGAACCAACAAGTAACCAAGTGTGGTTCATCATCAGTACTAGATTAATAGGCAGACCATGGCAAATGCTTAAATAGAGAGCCATGTAGAGACATACTTTCAAGTAACTAAGGAAAAGAGTCTCTACATCTTTTTAGAAAAGCTATATGTGTCTTCAACTTGAAACCCTTATACGAGACTGTTCAAAGTGATGAACTTTAATAGCACTGACCCTTCTATATAGGGTATTAATTTCTTTATTCAAGCTTCTGTGATCCATAATTAATTAAACAAAGGCTTAAATAGAGAGCAATGTAGAGACATAATTTCAAGTAAGAGAGGAAAAGAGTCTCTACATAGTTTTAGAAATCTGTCTTCAACTTGGAAACCCTTTTTTCAGAAGAAAAAAAGCGAGATATATTATATTGAGATTATATAAATACAGATGTAATGTATTGCACATCCGGAATACATATATGCATATATATCAAGTTATGCTTGAGATCTATATATAACAGTCATTTCATTGACATTCAGAAGTCTGTCATGTATGGAAAAAACCATGCAAATATAGTGTTGGAGATCAGAGAGATAATGATAGTGTTGGAGATCAAAGAAAATAGTGAGAATAAAAAAGAACCATATATCATATGCCAATCTGTCATGATATTGTCCATAATGCATGATGGCGGCGTGGCTGAATCTTTGAATATATAGGCGTTCCACCATTTCCAAACTGTCCATAGAAAAATGAGAATGAGGAATCGCCTGTTCCCATTCTGTCTGCTCCACCATATAAGGGTTGCACTAGGAGAATCAAAATCAGTCAGTAGAAAATCAAAAGTATTTGCCAGAATGTACCAGATCCGCTAAATGACTGGGCATTTGATGAACATATGGAGATTGGTTTCTTCATTGGATTTACACAGTGTGCACCTGCTGGGGCCATGCCAATAGCGTTTTCTGAGGTTGTCCCAAGATAGATTTTTGTTGTAGAATACTAGCCATGCAAAATGAATAATCTTTGGAGGACATTTCGCCTTCCAAAAAATATAAGGGAATGAAGTGTGTATGGAATTCTGTTGCTGATCATATGATTATAAATGTCTCTGACAGATATAGGTCTCCGAAAGCAGCTGACAGTCCATAGAAGTTGATCTTTGTGTCCGTGACGATGAATGCCGCTCCTAGTTAACGTATCAGTGATCGATTTCCATATTCCTTCCCATATATCTTGTATATTGAGATCACGACCATTCTTCCAGATAGGTGTGGATCCGTGCCATTCCTTAATAAGCTTGTCCCATGTAAAAATACCTTGTCACTGAAACAGTGTGATGAGGGCCCTTGGAAGAATAAGATCAGTGTGTCTGCATATAAAGGGGAACCAATCCGTGGGCCAATGGTCCCTCTCCTAAGCCAGAACTCAATGGGCTTCCCCTTCATATATCTGTGTCGAATGATATTGCTCCATGGTGAACATCCAAAAACTCCCCTCCATAAAGAGCGACAGATGAGCGCACAGCCAAATAGGCGTAAGTCCTTGATACCCCATCCTCCTTGTTGTTTTGGAATGGAAATGTGCTTCAGTTTTGCGAGATGAATCTTTTGATGCATAGTAGAGCCGCCCCATATGAAGGATGCAGTGATCTAATTGATACGCTGAATAATGCTAGAGGGTAAATAATACAAATGTGCCCAGTATACTGATAAGTGAGTTAAAACTGCCTTGGTGAGAGTCACTCTACCCGCCAGCGATAGAGCACGGAACTCCCGTGAAGATATTTTGTTAAAATATCGCACAATAAGCCATTCCCAATCAGAAATTGAATACTTGTGGGATTTAAGATGGAAGCCAAGGTAAGTGATGCCGCTCTGTATGGATTGCGCCTAAACCCCGAACATATCAGCAATGTCATGGATCAGTTCTGAGACATCTCCATGATAATACAGAATGGATTTTTGCTTGTTAATAGTGAGTCCTGTGGCATTTTGAAAATTATTAAGGATGTCGAATAAGCAGGCCCATGATGAGCGTTGGAGCATGGCGCACAAGAGAAAATCATCCACAAATAGATTATGGGATAATGAAATTTGTCTACTGGTTTTAATGGGAATACATCTCTGTTCATCCACTGCCTTGTTGATGTGAAGGCTGAGTGTGTTCATGGCGAGAATAAAAATGATTGGTGCCAGTGGGCATCCCTGGCAAAGGCCCCTGCCAGCATGGAAGAATGGGGAAGGGATCCCGTTGATATTAATGGCATATTTGACGCCCTCGATACAAGCCATAATCCAGCATATCATTTCCGCTCGAAGACCAATTTTTACCAAAAGGCATCGGATGAATCCCCAGTCCAGACAGTCGTAAGCCTTTTGTAGATCAATTTTAAGAACAACCCCTGCAATATTCTTGGAGAACATCAAGTAAATACATTCCTGTGTGGATGCAACAACGTCCAAAATATTCCGTCCCTTCAGAAAAGCATGTTGGTCTCTTGATAAATGTATGGCCAGAGTGCCCTTGATGCACTCCGCAATGATCTTTGATATGATTTTGAATGAGATGTTGCATAGAGAGATCGATCTAAAGTCTGAGAAGGAATCAGCATCTCGCTTCTTTGGGATGAGAGAAATTAAAGTAGAAGATGTATGAGGATGGATGCGACCATTGATGCGAGAGTCCTCAATCATCCGGATAAGATCATGTTTGATAAGATCAAAGAAATGCAAGTAAAATTCGATGGTCCATCCATCAGGCCCAGGACATTCGTCCTTGCTGAAGGCCTTGAGAATTCCATGGAGCTCTTCCTCAGTGATCGGCTGAAAAATGGCATCATTGATGGATTCATCAAACATGGGGGGGAATAAATCAACTCCCCATAATATATCATGAATTGCACAACCCGTTCCACGGCTGTATTGATTTTTAAAATGGATAAGAGCAGCATTGGTGATATCCTGTTGAGAGAAGAAATGTCCGCCCATACCATCTTGAATTTTCCAAATGGCATTGATCTCGCGTCTATGGTTTGCAAACTTATGGAAAAATTTGGTGTTTCGATCCCCCAAGCCAAGCCATAAGGCCCTGCTCTTAAGACGCCATGAGGACTCCTCCGATTTTAATATGCGGATTTTTTGTCGAGAAAGATCAGCGATCAAACATCTGTGTTGAAAAGATAGAGTGTTTGGATCATGAGAAGAGAGAATGAGATCCAATTCACATTAGATGTTCATGAGGGCAGATCAGTCGCGCTTTCTTTTTTCTTTTTGCCATATCATGACCTTTGATCGAACGTGTCCCATGCGTTCGCGGAAGGAGGGCCCATGAGAACTGTTAGCCGTGTCGTGCCAAGCAACTGAAACGACATGGTTAAAGTCTTGATCATTAAGGAAGGAGTGGTCGAACTTGAAAGGATAGTGCTAACGAAAGAGTTGCTGACGCCACTGAATATAAATCGGCCGGTGGTCTGAAATGGTGTCATTGCCAATGGAAAAAATAGGCATTCCCAATGCATCAATAATATCCGCCTGTATGATGACACGATCAATGCGCTTGGCAATATAAGCATCATCGATCTGGCCATTCTGCCATGTATGAGTCAATACAGAGGGTTCAACATCAATGAAATTCCTGTGAAGCAGATGGGATCTAAGATAATCGGAGATCGGATCCATTTTCCTGCCACCACCCCAAACTTCATCAGGACAGAGAGTGAAGTTCATATCGCCAACAAGCATCAAATGATGAATCTCACAAAGATCCGAAGAGAAAAATTTGTCCCAAAATGGATGCCTGTTCATATAGGGAGTGTAAATGTTAAGAATATGAATGGGGAGACGATGCCCACGGAAGGTGGCAGAAAGCAATATTCCAGCAAAGCATTTATAAGCAGAGGCACGAATCCAAAGAGGATTCCACATGGCAACAAGGCCGCCAAAGTGATCACATGCATCAAGAGCCGCGATATACCATGAGGGGAACATCTTTCTGAAATATGCAATTGAGGGTTGCCTGTCATGCATAGATTCCTGAATTAGAACAATTTTCGGCCGGGCAGAAAAGAAAATATGCTTGAGCGCAAGATATTTGGGGCCAGCTCCAAGCCCACGGATATTCATGGAGACAATGTCCATCATGATAAGGAAGTGCCAGCCATATCTGCTCTAAGAGGCTGGGACCGTGGAGAAGACATATCAAAAATCGGAACATCAACCAGAGATAAAGAGCGAACCCCCTGTGCTGGAGTGATGGATCTACCACAAAAATGGCGAGAACCACCCCTGGTGGTATTACGGATAGTGATATTTTTCCCCGAGGCCAGACTAATGGTGGGAGAGGAGCGATGAAATGGCTTATGAATGGTGAGAGGCTCAAGTTCCACAGATCGATGATGTAGGAGTAATTCGACATCACTGTCAAAAAGGTTGACAGGCGAAGAGGCAGGGGAGTTGATAGGGGTAGCAGCCTGAATGGGTTCCTTTCCCTTGTTGGACAGGGGAGAGGAGGCCCGAGGGGGGGAGGATGAGGAAATGAAAATAGGAAGGGAGCCATTATAGATATCACTGATCGGGATAGGGGAGGGGGAACGGATGGGAGCGTCATCAATAGGTTCGGGAATGGAGACATGGGGGAGAGGGGAAGAGCGATGCATAGAGGGAGTGTCCCGTGCCAATCCCGAACCTGTAGGATTGGATATGTGTACAATAGGGGGCCGAGGGGACGAGGATGGAGAAGGGATCGGTTCAGATGGCGGGGGGGCATTAAGGGGGGCAGAGGCAAAGGGATGGCACCGAGAGGATTTGTTATGATGAGGGAAACGACGGCGATGGACATCCCTCTTGGGACAATTCTCAATGAGGTGGCCGGTCTTATGACAGGCAGCACAACGGAAAGGGATGCCCCAAAAGTCCAGGCGCTGAGAGGTCCACATACCACGCCAAGAAATGTCAATATGTTTCGGATATCCACCTCTGAAAGCACGATCAATGAGGATCCATGCAATCCTCTTGTACTTTTCTCTGAGAACCCAGGGATCAGCATATACAAAGCGACCAATAGAGTTCCCAATAATCTCTAAAATCTCTTTCGACCACATTTCAAGCGGAGGATTCGGGAGCTTTACCCAAATCAAATTGTGAGAAGGAGTGTTCTTGAGTGGATCATACCCGATGAACCATCTGTGAAGAGCAAGAAAACTCCGTTTGAAAACCCACGGGGCGCGCAAAATAATCTCAGAATCTGCAGCATCGAGAAAATGGAAACAATACTAGTCCTTCATGAGATGGGATATAATAGGCATATATCCAATGACAGGCTTCCAATGATCAGATATCCATTTCCGCATTTCCAGGTCGCACATAACCGGAAAATGCCATTGGCCAATGAGGGCACATTTCTGAAGACTATCGATCCGCTCAGTAAGATGAGCATTATCCAGAGCGATAGCAGGCGGAGGAGCCGATGATTTAACCGGGATGCGAGATCCTTTTGAAGACTTATGAGAGGCAGCATTAAGATGAGATGAATGGTCCCAATAAGAGTCATTGACATGACCAAAAAAAGCCACGTGGATGGCCGGATGGATAGTGGAGCGATCCAAGGTGGAGCGTTCAGACTGTAAGGAACGACCCGGGGCCCGAGTCTCCTCAGCAAGAATTGTGGCCCGAATCATTGCCTCCGTGGTAGATGAGTCGGATGCAGAATCCATGGGAAAATTCAAAAACAGTGACAGACCATAAAGAGGGTAGACAGAGCAACGGACATTTGATAAGACAGCAATGCCGCAGATATGTGTTATGAAGTCAGGGAAAATAAAAGACAACGAGAGTAACACCTAGATGAGGAAGCCGTGGAGAATAAACCGTATATAGAATACAACAATGAAGATCTTCGAATTCAGAGAAAATGTCATAGACAAGCATAAAAGGATGAGCATCTAGGCATATAAGGACATATTAATAATGATAGAAGTAAAGAAGGATGACTTTAAGCGCCGTCGAAGACTAAAAGAAGAAGGAAATGTCAGAAAGGGACATGCCAGATCCCAAAAGAGCCTGGAGAATATCAATCCAAGGCAATCCCAAGAGATCCAATCATAAATGATAGATGATGTCATACATCTGTGGAGGCGAGGACCGGGCCGGAAAATGGGAAAAGTCCGGCGAAAAAACCAGTGCGAGTCGGGGACGAGAGGATCCAGTAGTGGCAGCTATGAGGAGGAGGTTCCATGGCACACAAGACAACAGCAATAGACGGAGAAAATGCACCACCAGGAGCCGAAACGAAACCGTATACCAGAACAAGGTTGATATACATAAAAATACCTCATCAGATATTTAAAATAGCCCGTGAGCATATTTGCTAAGGGAGTTGAAGAAAAAACCAGATACTATATAGCAAAACAAGGCATATGAATATCACGGCAAGAGCAGTTAAAATGTGGGAAACAATTAATATGGCATGGAACCAAAGAGAGATCCACAATGTATATGAGATTCCATGGCTAAACATGTTATGTAGAAAGCATATGCTAAAAATGGAAAACAACCCACATCGATATAAGCATTTGAAACCAGAGCAGGATTCATAAACCAAAATAGTTCAATGGATAAATATAAGAGAAACGTACCTAGAAGAGCGTCACAGCGAGGACAAATACACGCCGCTAGCAGAATAACCAGGGAATAAGAGCAACCAGGCCGGTAAAAGAAGTCTCAGGCAAGACGTGCAGAATAGCAGAGTCGCAAAAGATAACAAGCATTCCCGTGCCAGGAGGCACAGGAAAGGGAAAAGGAAAACAGGTTCCTTTGATAGAGGCGGTATATAAGAGAATAAGCAAGGCTTGAAGAGCGGCCAAACACTGCCACGTCCAGAGAAAATGGGCGACCCAGAGTTCACCCCAGTGACAGGTATAACGCAGCGATAGGTGAATAAGACCAGCATGCAACAGGTGTCCCACAAGGGATGAAAGCCGCGAGGTGTATGACTTACCAGGGAGCAGATCTCACACAGTGATTGGAGCAAAAACTGGCAAACAACAGGTGTCCCACAAGGAATGAAAGCCGCGAAGTGTAAGGACTTACCAGGGAACAAATCTCGTAGAGTGATTGGAGCAAAAAACCGGCATGGCCATCTGGTTGGACACAAAAGCGGCGTGTTCCTCGGTGTCGCTCCCCCAATGAATTCAAATCATTCAACTTGGAAACCCTTACATCAGACAGTTCAAAGTTATGAACTTTAATAGCAGTTACCCTTCCATGTACACTTTACTTAATATTACATATATTAATTTAAAATTTATCAATTAAATAAGTTTAGAAATAATTATTATAATATTTAAATGAAATGAGAACGATTAAACACACGTTAAAATTAAATTTAATCTCCAGTGGTATGGTCGGCCAGCCCATAACTTCACATCGAAATGGTGCTATCACAACATTGTCTACGGAGGTATTAATTTGGAGAGTAATGATATTTTTTAAACACCCATCACGTCCATGGAATAAAATCCATATCCGTACTCTTAGAGACCTACAGATAAAGTAAGAGGATGAGGATGAATGGTTATTCTTACCACGTGGTTTCGTTAGTGGACATCATAATTTGATATTGTAAAATATCTTTTGGTTGGACTTTTTTGCCTCCTAGCTCATAAATAGATCTAATCTAATCTAATTAGAAAAAAGAAAAGAAAAAAGAAGTCTAAAAACTAATACAACACTAGCAAATTGAATAAACTATATAGCAAATTTAAACATACACATACATTCAACCTTAACATAAAACTTTACATGTAAAGTATGTAGGGAGTCATCATTTTAATATTGGGAATATTTTAGAATTTAAGAATGAATCTAGACAATATTCATTACTATCCATAACTCAAGAATATTCATAAAATATGTAATCTAGTTAAGTTCAACTATGCTTGCACTCATGCCAATCAAGATAATGATTGCATTCCCACCAATCAAAACTAAATGACCTACTGCACCTATGTTGATCAAGGGAGTTCAAACAATTGACTCCATTAATATCCATGGCATTCCCAAATATTCACAAAATGTGTAATCCAATTAAGTTCAATTGAATTCCCTACTATCCATTAGATTCTCAAATATTCACAAAATTTCTAATCTAATTAAGTTCAATGATACTTGCACTGCCACCAATTAAAACAACTAGTTACATTTATCATAAGATTTCAAATAATTAACTTTATTATTGTCTGAGAAATTCCCAAATATTCAAAAAATCTATAATCTAATTAAATTCATCCAATTAAAAACCAGGTCATGAATTGCTAGAAAATACTAAAGCTCATGTTCAACTCACATAATTCCATCTTATCCCTTGTCAAGTTGTCTCTGATCTAGACAACATGTTTGACTCGTATCTAATTGCCTCTGTATTCAATCAACTTCAGCAGGCATTTCTGAAAGTTTTAGAAGTGATATCAAGGTCAAGCAAGGTTGCCCACTGTCTCCTACCCCTTTTGATTTATATATCGACAAGTTTGAGGAGTGGTTAAATTCACAAGGGGGTGATGGTATCTGTTTGGGCAAGTTTGTTATAAGGCTTCTTTTGTATGCAGATGGCCGTATTCTTATTGCTAAATCGGCTCTTGGTTTGCAAGAGCACTTACTATCCCTTGAGCATTTTTGTATAACTGTGGGGATGCAAGTTAATATCAACAAAACGAAAGTAGTGGTCTGCTCTAAGAAAAGAAAACATAAACAGCATAAGTTTTACTTTGAAGGCAACATTCTCGAAGAATTTTGGACTACAAATACCTCGGAATTGACTTCAACAAAAATCTACGCTGGAATGGTTGTAGAAAGAAACAAACTTTGGGGGTTTGGAAAGCATATTATGCTTTTCAAAATAGGTGTAGAAAGGCAGAGTTATGGGACTGGAACAACACTCAAACTCTCTTTGGGATTCTAGTGATTTCGGTAGTTCTATATGGTTGTGAACTATGGGCCAAGAGTACATTCGACATGTAGTGGAGACAAATTGAGAAAATTCAGAAGCGTTTGATTACAAACAAATTTAAGATTAAAAGTGCAATTCCTTATGATATCTTGCTAAGTGAAACAGGGACCACTCCTATTGCAGCAATTGTTATGGTGCAAGTCATAGGTTATTTAAAACAATTGAGCAAATGGAAGAGGGTAGATGGCCTAAGGTTGTCTTTAATGGTAGATTGTGCAAGAGCAAAAAAACTTGGATGCAACAAAATAACAATGGTTTAGTAAATGAGGTATTTGCTTGAATGTGTGTCCCATAAACAACAAAGAGATAAAAAATTTTGTTATGGAAAAGTTCCACAAGCATATTTGGGACAAGGAGCTAGGAAGAAAGAAAAATTACTATATTGAAATGTTTAATCCCACTCATAATCATCAACCAAAGTCATACATAGAGGCCAATATCTCTTGGACAACCAAAATTCTTATTGCTCAGTTAAGGGCTAATTCTCATCAACTACGTTATGAAACATGGTGCTGGAAGAGGCCAAACAAAGACTCCTCATTTAGGCTGCCTCAGGGAGATCTTCAAAATGAGGTATTATGATAGTCAGACAGAAATCACATACGTAAGTTATGAACCCAGGAAGTTGGAGGTATGAATTATTCATTTATTCTAACACTTTGTGTACATATTAAGTGTAGGTTATAAATACATATATGTTAATTAATTCAATAATCTCACTAGAGAATCAAAATTAACACAATGACAAGCTAAGCATTCAATCCTGAACCAAAAATTGACCTAGACTACCTATAACACACTAGAAATTTCATCAAACACTTGGTGAACATGTAATCTACAAGTCGTGAATGCATATTCAAACATAGTGGTCTAATACTTATCTGGGAATCATTAAGAAGGTCTACCACCCTCTCATAATAGTTTCAATAATGTTTATTATGTCATGCATCCATTAACCATTTATCAACAAACCAAAAACATCAAGAACCATAACCAATATACATCATATAACTAGCATATAATCAAGAAATGGGTTACATATACACCATGATAAAACAACCACCAAAGCCACATAATAACAAGTAAAATTACTCATGGAAATACAAGAAGGAAAGATGTATTATTAACGTATGCAAATCCAACCATGTTAAGGACTTCCACGTATCACTCGACCATAGATTGGGCTAAATGAAATCTCTCTTTCAACCAATTACCCTTGTGCCATATTCCAAGCATGAATGTGGGACTCACAACAAAGACAACTAAGGATTCCTTAGGCTTTACCGTAATCCCACCATATACCGGTTAAGTGATCACTAGGCCCTAAACAAACCTAGATGCCACTCGATCTCTCCACCTAAACCGTGAGGAAGTTTCTCACCTACACCCTCAAGATTTACCATGTATCTCGCCATTATAGGTCAAGTGATTTCGAGGCCTTTTGGAATTTTTGTGAGACCACCCCACTCAATTTCGAAACCATGCAACAATCCAGCTCAAGTAAGTAAAAGAACATCGTCACACCATAGCTATTCGGAAATGGTAAGCCAAGGCTCAATACAAGTGTCACACCCAGAAAAAACCATGCCAATGAAAAGAAGAGAGCCAAACACACACATGAATGTACCATGAATGAAAAAACTAGCAAATAAATCTTACATGCAACTTGATGTCTGCAAAGTAATCCCACTGTAGCTGCTTGATCCAATTCTTCCTTGATCCTTTCTTCCCTCTGATTTTCCCCCTTCCTTTCTCCAATGATATAGTGGTCCAATAATGCTCCAAGTGTGCAACAATATCAGATAGATAATAGAGAGAGAGAGCTCCAAAACTTAACTAACAAAAGCTAACACTGACAAAAGTTGTAAATCGATCTTCAAAAGCCTTTTTATCAATGAGGCCTTCATTTTCTTCAATTTCCTGTATTTTCCTTCAATTTCCTCCTCACATGCAACTTGTGACCTTTCACCTTCCTTTTCTCCTATTTTTCTATATTTTCATAAATAAAATGCTAATAAATGTCTCTTTTCCTTTTCAAAGCCTTTTCCATTACCTTTTCCAATTTTCTTAGCCTTAATAAACAAAAATGAAAACCCACTTGGATGTTTTGCCAAACTTTCAGCTTGGAATATGTGTCCCATGACCTTGGTCTTATTTTTCCTTTATTAAATTTATTACATGGATTTTCAACTATGGATGTTACTGAACCCTCCCCTTGGGGGAACACCATCCTCGGTGTTCACTAAGGACTAGATCTCTGTGCCAGCCAACAATGTCCCCTTCACTACAACATCAAGTCCTTCACACATGAGGTACTATTCGATGTTTATCCTCTTGAAGTTTGCCATGTATTATTAGGCCAACCATACTTATGCAAGCATCATGTTTTGTATGATTCTAGGCCTCGCATTGTTCTTATTACTTTGAGAAATAAGTTATATCGAATACCATAATTTGCACTACCTACCCACATCTCTTTGATCTTTGCAAAGGAATGAAATAAGATCATTTCCGAGACCAAGAAATTTGTCTTCCTTATGATTCACCTCGAGCGCAAGAAGAAGATTGTGGCCACATCCACACCCTCCAAACAGGGCTCCGCCACATGACAATAATATATGGAAAGGGTTGTGGAAGAGTACAGGGGCAACTTTACCTCACCAACATCGGCACCCCTACACTATCAGGTCAAGCACTCCATCGATATGACCCCGGGTATGCCACTACCCAATGGATCGATATACCAATGCTTTCTTCTAGAGATATGCCAAGTTCATCACCCTTTCGGAGTTTGATCACATTGGTACAGAAGAAGGACGAAACCTAGAGGTTTCGTATTGAGTATTAGACTCTGAATAAGATCACTGTGTAGAATAGGTATCCAATCCCACAGATTGAAGACCTTCGGTCCCAGCTAAAGGGGGTCAAATATTTAACCAAGATCGAGTGAAGTCTAGTTATCACCTAGTACTTATCGAACCGTCTGATGTGTGGAAGACTACCTTCAAATCAAAGGAGGGCCTTTTTGAATGGTTGGTCATGCCTTTTGGGTTGATGAATGGCCTTGCAATCTTCATGAGGCTAATGGATGACATCATACAAACCCTCACCAACTCATTCGTGGTTGTGTATTTGGATGACACCTTGAGATTCTTCAGCTAGATTTGGGAAGAGTGCCTACACCATATTCGACAGGTCCTCCAAACCTTGCGACAACACAAATTGTCTGCCAATTTGGAGAAATGCACTTTTGATATGACCCATGTTCAATAACTAGGGTACATAATTGATGAGCTGGGTGTGCATGTGAACCCAACCAAGAGACACATTATTCAGGATTTCCCAACCCCAACCATTCTAACAAAGCTTCACACATTTGTGGGTCTTTCCAATTTCTACCATAGGTTTGTGTTGGGTTTCTCTCATATCACTTGGCCTTTGAGCCAAGTCACCAAGAGAGGAGAGAGAAAATTTCTTTTGGTCTGAATCCACTGGAAGGAATTTGTAAATTTGAAGCATTTCCTTTATTCTGCACTAGTGCTCACATTACCATACTGGCAACAACCATTTGAGATTGAGAAATATGTATCTGACTATGTTATTGCTGCAGTTATTAATCAAGAGGAGAATCTAGTGGAATATCATAGTGAGACACTTTCATACATATTACAAAAGAATCCCCCCTATGACAAAGAGATTTAGTCCATTGTGAATCCCTACCAACAATGCAAGCATTACATTCCGGGGAAGGAGGCAGGCATCCACATAGACCACCGACCCCTTCAGTTCATATAGACATAAGGAAAGTTGTATAATGGTCGCCATTAGAAATGGTCCACATACGTGCAACAATTCTATTTGAGAAATAAGTACAAGAAGGAAAACACTAGGAGTGTTGCACACTAAAACCACCCCTCCCACATTTACCCAAATCCACAAACTTGCCAAGGTAAACATGATATGAGAGTAATTGTGTGAGACCCGATTTCTAGGATGCAATTATGGAAAATGGGGTGCACATGTCCAAAACTAATTGCAAACAACCAGGGACACATGATCACATTATTATCAACCTCATTTGACCCAACACTATTTCATTTTAGTTTTGTTTCCTTAAATTTAATACAACTTTATATTTTTGGCACTTTTTCGAGTTCTAAATATTTGAGGGCCTAAACGATACTTTCAGGGAAAACAGATTGGCCAAAAGTGTGAGCCCACTTTCTTATTTTATATTTCACCTCATCATGGACATCTTTGAATGAAGGTATTATGATATTCAAACAAAGATCGTATGCCTAAGTTATGACCCTCAGAATCTGGAGGTTTGAATTACTCATTTATTCAAACACTTTGTATACCTGTATGTTATAAATACATATATGTTCATTAATTCAATAATCTTATCACAGAATCATAATTAACTCAATGAGAAGATAAGCATTCAATCTTGAATCAAAACTTGACCTAGACTATCTAGAACACACTAGACATTTCCTCGAGCAATTGGTCAACATGTAATCTACAAGTCACAAATACATATTTAAACATAGGGGTCTGATAATTATCTGAGAATCGCCAATAAGTTATAATACCCTCTCATAATAGATACAATAACATCTATTAGTTGATGCATCCATTAACCAATCATCAACAAATCAAGCACATCAAGAGCCATAACCATTATAGATCAGATAACCAGCATATAACCAACAAATGGGTTACATATACAACATGATAAAAGAACCACCAAAGCCAGATAATAACGAGTACAATTTCTCATAGAAATGTAAGAGGGAAAGATATCTTATTAACATATTCAAATCCAACCAAGTGAGGGACTTACACATACCACCCAAACCAAATCTCTCGTTCAACCCATCACCCATATGCCATCTTCCAAGCATGAATGTGGGACTCACCACAAAATTAGCCAGGGCTTCCTCAAGATTTACTGTATATCCCATCAATACCAGTCAAGGGGTTCCTAGGCCCTAACAATAAACATACAAAACCAGGATATATCGTAATCCCACCATATACTACGAATATATATATGTATATGTATTATTTATATCTATATATATATATAATATATAGGATAATATAGAATAGATATTATTTATAAAAGTTAGTAATATATTTTTAAAAATATCATATTTCATTCTAAGAATGGAATTAATAGCTGGTTATTTTTCCAAACTTGCACACATTTAGAAACTAGCACCAAAATTAGTTAATAGTTCAAGCTTTTTAAATATTACGTTTTTGACATTTAAACAGCTTCCATTTCAATAGTAGCATTTTACATTTTATTTAATTTATATTTTCTTCATTTAAGTTTTAGAATTTTTTTTTTTAAGAATTTTTTTTATTTTAAAATTTAAGTAACCTATTTTAAAAATATTTCATATTTTCATTTAAAAGAACGGAATGATATCTTGTTTATTTTTCAAATTGTTGGTTATATATATTAGTTATATATATATATATTTATATATATATATATATATATATAATTATATATATTTATATTTTTTTATTTTTTTTAAGTTTAAATAATATACTTTTAGAAATATTCCTCTTTTCATTTCAGAAATGAAATGAATAGCTTATTTGCTTTTCATCCTTATGAATGGTTGTGGAATGAATATTTTATTTAATTTTCATCCTTATGAATGGATGACTAAGGGCTGGAAATCACAGGTCGCCCTAATCTGGAAATCACAGGTTAAGTCAATTATCTCAGATAATCTAGAAATCACAAGTTAAGTCAATTATTTCAGATAATCACTTCGCAATGGCCGAGTAGGGCTGGAAATCATAGGTTGGGATAATCACTAGGCAATGACCAAGTAGGGTTGGAAATAACAAGTCAATATAATCACTAGGCAATGGCTGAGTAGGGCTGGAAATCACAAGTCGCACTAATAATTTCAATGTTATGCACTTCAATTATTTCAAATAATCACTACATAGTGGTCGAGTAGGGTTTCAAATAATCACTATGCAATGAGCGAGTAGGGTTGGATATCATAGGTCATGCCAATCATTTCAAGGTTCTGCAGGGAGAACCACTTATTTAGAAATTCTGCAAGGAGGTTTTGTTACGGTTTGTGATATTAGATAGAAGATTGGTTAATGGTTGCCTTCAATATCTATTAGCGTGCTCCATCATTTAATTCCCCTCCCCTTCAAATAACAAAATAGATAAAGTTCTCACATGGAAGCCATGGATGTGCCATCCAAATTGCGTGTGAAGCCATTTGATCAAGAAAACCCACATTGTTGGTGACAATTTGAGTTAAATTTGAAGAAATTTCACTAGATGTGAATCTAATTGATCATTTGAATAATAGGTTCTCTTATTAATAACAAGAGGAAAAGAAGAGTACCCATCCACTAGAATAACTTTCAAAGCTTGAATTTAATATGGATAATTATTCATTGGTTAGCTTTTGAACTGAGTATCACTTAACAAGTTACAAATTGAATCGTTTTACTCTTCTGTGGAATGATTTTGAATTGAGTTTTCTTCATGTCAAGGTAATCATTCTTCTCCAATGTAATATTTACAATGAACATGTCCTTATAACCATCGTAGTTGATGAGGTTTACATTGAAATATGCCTCTTAGAGAGAAAATGTGGCCCTTTTGTTCATAGGCTTGGAATCATACGGAGGCTCCAATGTCACTTCGTAATGATGGATAAACATAGGTTTTCTTAAAAAAATCATTGAAAAATGGTTCATTACGATGACGAGTGGCCTCTCTTGGAGAGAACACCCGAGTCTTATGTTCATAGGCTTGGAATCATAGAGAGGCTCCAATGTCACTTTGTTATGATTAATAAACCTAGGTTTCGTTAAAAAAATCATTGAAAATGGTTCATTATAATCACCAGTGGCCTCTTTGGATTCTCTTCCCCTGTCCATATTTCATTTTGTTTCTATCTCTTCTCATCGCATGTAGATATATTTTAGAACATATCCTCACCATTTTAGAGTCCCATATATGTGTGTGAAAACAAATTGCAATTAAAATTTGTGTTAATCCTTCTAGATCTTGTCTGAGCTACTGTTTCTCATCTTGAGTGAGAAAAGGATGGTGGTGCATTTTGAGTATCTTCTTAATTTTGTAACTTAGCTCTCATTATTGATAATTATTTTTGAATGAAATTTCCCTAAAGACATGTTGCGGCAATAAAAAAATAGGTACTTTGATCTGGTCATAGAATTTGTCACCACATTCATATTTCATGCATAACGGTGTCAAACAAAGTCTTATCATATTCCACTAATGTTGCAATAAGTTTCCTTGAAAGGATATATTGCACTACAGATTTGGTCCCTTAAGAAGTTTCTCAAAGTTTAATGCACTCTGCATGTTACAAATTTCCTAAGATATCTATTTGTTGACACTCATAAATATCCTCATGTTTAAGTGTTAAAGGTTGAGCGGTACATTGAATTTAGGGCCACTAATTGTACACCCAAGGGCTTCATTCATTTTTGCTCACATACCTGACATTGTTACTCAACAAGACATGCATGCATCCTCTCCTAAAATCAGAAAACTATCTCGTACAATCATGGCTGAAAATAGGTGATATAAGGTTGATTTGCAAGCCCATTGTATGTTAAAATTTTTCATTTACGACTCTTATAAAGGGCCTAATTCATTGATTCCTTTAACCCTTTTCAACATTGCAAGTATGACACAAAGGCTCTACAATAAAAAATGTGTGTTCATCACGAGTACACAAGAATAAAACTTACGGCTTCATCATTAGTCATGGATGTCAAACATAAACTCTAGATTTTTCATATTTTCAATATACATTATTAGGCAGGGCTTCCAAATAGCCCTTACTTTCAACAACACTTCAATGCTTCAGATATCAATGTTAAGTTTTTTTTTTATATCAATGTTGGAAGGGTGAATTTCAATGGAAAAATATCTTTGCAATGATCCACATAAAATCAGTCCCAATCATTTGTTTGAATATGACATGGTTTACTTTGATGCATTAGAAAAGGTTGTTGTAGGTTACTTGAATCCTTGTAAAGGACTTGAGTCAACACTTAACTCTAGACTAGGTTTGTTGTAATACCTTCTTGAAATGCCCTATTGCCTCAAAATTACTCCCAAAATATCACCATTGAGGGCCATCACAATCAATGAGAAGCACTACTATAGGACTGTGGATTGGTTGTTGAAATTTCAACCTTATAATGCCACCTATGAGACTGGGTAATAATGCAATGGATTCACACAATCAATCTCTTCTATCATGTTCCCAAAAAGAAAGCATACTCTATGTAAACAAGTTCAAGAGCTAGGGTTCAAGTGGGTTGACCTGTATGAAATATGTAAATTTTATGGAAATATTTTCAAACAAGGCATGTTTGGTTAGAAAGTGGATGGAATGTGAGTTTCACATGCTCCAAATGTCTTCAAATTTAACTTGAATTGTCACCAACAATGCGGATTTTGCTAATCTGAAAATGCTCAAACAATTTTTTAGGGTCTTATCCTTGTTGCTTAATAGTGACATCAACTTTAGTCAAGGATGATCTTCATAGTCAAAAGGATATGAGAATCTAAACCCAAAAATGGTAGCTTGTTTGTTGTAAGATTTTACCAATGTCTCTAGGCTTAGAATGAAGGAAATTCCAATTTGTTTTTTCCTTTGATCATGGATTGCCATCAATGTGAAAAGTTTGTTCTTCATTCATGTGATTGGGACAACCAAAATTCAAGAAAGTCTCCAAAAACATATTTTCCTAAATCACCTCACGGATCTTCTCATTCCAATGGAAAAATATGGACTTAGACTTCTATCTAGAATTTTACATGTCCTTTTATTAAATTTCTTGTCAATTACCCTTCCCATCCCATATGACTACCCTATTGTATGCATAGACATCCTTCAAATAATTTTTCTAACAATGTCACTTAATCCAAGAAGCCCAAGTGTTGGATATTGAATCCATTTTTCAATGTTTCATTAGTGATCATGGTTCATGTTTTTATATATGTATCTCATGCAAATTTGAGTTTAGTAGTATCTGCATGGATAAGAAATGAATGGATAGTTTTAGTATTACATGAATGGGTATAAATTTTTATGCAAGTTGGATCAATTAAATATAAATATGATCATTTTCTCAATTATGATAGTTGATACAAAAGCTTTAAAAGATGTACTTACCTTTGTATCTTTATTACAGTGACATGGGTACTCGTTGATCTTCAGGGAAGTTGGAAACTATTATAGTTGAGAATACAAAGGATGAAATGGGTAACTGAATTCCATTTCACATTTTCATTGGATCTTAGGTTACTATGTATCCATAAAGGAATCGAATTTGGGCAAAAGGAAGAAGACTAGATTATTTAAAATACCACTGGAAGGTGTAGTAAAGGAATTTAGGAGGAGACGAAGGGGTGAAAAAGTGGAGAAGGTTCTCATAGCTCATGTGTATTAATGCAAGGACATCCTCAAAGAATCAATTTCCCAACAAAATAAATTTCCTCAAATTGGACTAAATTGTAAGGGCTTGTCATTTTATAATTCATGAAGGCCATTACTAATTTTGTATTCAACTATTAAGAGATGAATTCCTTAGATTAAATGTATGCTTAATTTTTGGTTTATATTTTTTATTTGCAGGTTTGTGCATCTCTAACTTTGAAGAATGGGAGCATGTGGAATGTATCAATAATATTCTATGAGCTTTCCCTTCACAAATATGGGAGATACTCTATCAGGGAAAGCATTCCACATCATTGAGGGAATAAGGGGTTTGGTTTTACAAGTACAACTACTTTCTTCCATGTAGTAAAAGGGTTGGACATATTTAAGAAGTAAATATACCCATGCTTCCTGGAATTGGCTTATCAAATTCTAATCCAACTTTAATTAATTGCATACGTTCAAAATTAGTCCTTGAGATTCAATCTCATACGTGAGATAAGGGTGGTGCACGTGATCATTTTGGTATGTGCCTACCATTTCTGGTTTTTGGTGAATGGTTCAAGGAAGAGGAATCAATTAGAATGAATAAGAAGACATATGTTTGTACAAATCCCTAGAACATGTTATAATGTAACTTATTTTACTCTAGATGGGATACAAGATTACATTTTGTTAATGGAGAGCAACTAAAATGTCCGTTGAGTGTAAAGGCACTTTGTTTTAGGTAATGTTTTGCAATTTTCATTTTTCTTTTCCATTGTTTTCACAATCATTTGACATCACTTTCTAACTATTTTTTCAACCATGATTATAACCTGCAGACATTCAATAAAAAGGAAAATTCACCATGTTTCTTTTAAATTTTGACGATTTAGCCAAATAAGGGATAATGGAAATTGGATTTGGATGCCAATAGAGCAAGATAGTGATGATGACACCCATTCTCCTTTGATATCCATTGATGTTTTTAAGGATGGTGTACATTTCAAAACATCGTCAATGGAAGAAAATTAAACTTTGTTTGAAGTTAGAAGACACATTGAATTTGAACAGGAATTGAGCCCCGAGGATGACTTCTATTTTATTTACAATTAAAAAATGGTCAAAGAATTTTAGTTTAATTGAGTTTTCATTTTATAAAAATATCCTCTTACTAACATAATAATGATCACATCTTAGAATATTGGTAAAAGTTGAGAGAAGAGCATCATGTGAAAAAGTAGTGTTCATCCTCATAAATTTGAGATTCTGGTAATCTAACATAATGTCATCAATATGTCTATCATTTTTCTCAATGATATTGTACAATTACCATTTGTGGTGATGGATTTGCTAATAAGATTACTTATGGTTGGAATTCTCTAGTTTCTATGCATATTAGCTTACAAATGATTTCTTATTATTTCAAAATGAAAAACTCTTGACAAATTGTGAAAAATATCTAAGAGAATACTTATGTAAATTTTGGGACTTACAATGTTATCATAAATAATATTCTCATCTAGTTTTAAATTGGTCTTCGTACTCATTGTATATTATTATATCAATGCATAATGTTTACTTCAGAGTTCATGATATTCCTCTAGTAGTTTCTATTTATTCTGCAACACAACCTTTGTTTTATAGAAACCATAATAGTCGCAAACCAATCCTTTTGAACAACCTTAGGTTAATTCATGAATAATTGGAGGAATACAAGAAATTGAAAATTTTGGCATTTTTGAATTACATTTGAAGTCCTAGTGCCCATCCAAATCTCCAAAGTACTAAATGGTGTATTGACTGAAATAACCAAAACATGTCTAGATTGTTGGTATGAGTGCTAAGTTCCAGCTATATACATGGCAGGTTGTTGTAAATTGATGGAATAATATGTGCTAAAAATGTAATCTGTCATTGTATATGAAAAAATACTCCCATGAGATAAATTGTGATTGGGGACTAGGTATGTCATAAAGCTGGTATCAGACTTTCTTGAGGTTAGACTTCTAAATATTCAATTGTGACCTAGTGCTTATGGTTTTAACTCGTGTGGAGTTTAAGTACTAGTATTGATGAAGTGAAATATGTACAAATATAATAATAGTTATTTAATGAATTATGAAGTTGTTAATAAGTTCTTATGAAAACCTAATTTAGCTCATGTTATCATGGATCTATTTCTCCTTGCATTTGAGACCTTTTCTTCCCCATTTTATTATTTTCTATACAAATTATTGAATTTCATCATATATTACCTTATTTTAACCATGAATTCTTTTGATTTTAATTACAAATACAAATGCATGAAGCCTTCTAAAATGAACAACAGAGCAACATACTATAAACTGCATGAAGAGTTAGGTCTTGGAACAATTCTGTAGGTTTTTCTCGTATTTCCAAATATCAAAAAATGTTCCTTTGACTCCACATAACCATGGATTTTAATCTATTATTACTATTATGATTACATCCTAGAAAACTGATAAAATTAATGGACACACTGATTACATTTGCTCATAGATCCCAAATATTTCCAACATATACAACATACAATATTGCAAACCCTGCTTATATTCAAAATCTAATATTTCAGTAATATAGATTCAGTGTGAGGTCATGAATTGATTGTAACATGTACTAAAACAAATATTTATATGGAAAATACAATCTTAAACTGTGTCTCTCAAGCAATTTTTAGGGTCAAATGTACTACAATTATTTTCATATTTGGTGGGTTTCTCTATTCATTTGAGTAATTGTAATCAATAAATGGAATAACCACACACAAGTAGATAAATATATATTCTAATAATTTGACAAATGCCAACTCATGGTCACCCCAAAATATATTTTGGACTACAAATCTAAGTACAAGATCTTGCAAGACCACCTATACTCACCATTACTACAAATTATGTAAGAGATGGTCATGAAAATTGCAAATTTCATTAGCAGACTTTATTGTGCCACTTTTGATTTACAAACTCACTGTAGTTCAGAATTGACTAGGAGCACAATTGAAGAACTGTTGGACAATTAAGATGTTAATGGAGAGGCTTCCCAAGTTGGCTTCACAATAACTAGTACTTCTCAATCAAGCCCTAATTGTAGGCATTGTTTCAATACCAACAGTTCCACAACCATTCCAAATTACCAATTAGCATTCCATCCATCGGTAGTGAGCACAGTTCAAAATCATTTTTTTCTCTAATTATGCATAGGGTGCAGACTAGTATCCTTGACGGTCATTTAGCAACTCCCGTAATGTTATGGCTATTGATTATGACAACATTAATACAGAGAGAGGAGAGCTCTGAGAATGATATTTTGTTTCCAATAAAGAACATGGCCATGACATGACAGTAATATAATACTGCTATGTACTGGGTGTTGGAAATAATACTGATAGGGGGGGTGGCGATTTCAGTATTATCAAATCAGTAACTTTTCATTTTCATATTCAAATTCATATACGCTACTTGAGTTAAGGGAACCCACGTGTATACGCAACTGTGTTTAATGCAACTAACACATATTCAGTAAACTTATGATTCAGTTAATTCATCATATCAGAAATTCATTAACCATATGAACAGTAACCAGGTGCAATAAAAATAGAATAGAACATCACACATAAGACACACACATGAACACCATGATATAAGGTGGAAACCCAATGCGGGACAAAAACCACGTTCTGTTGTTTCTTTAAGATAAGAAAAACCTGTTTACAATCTTGTACTGGTGTAGACTCATACCAGTACATAGGCACCCACCTGTAGAAGGCTACAACTTTCTCTTGTTCTCCATCTTCTACTGGAAGGGAGCTACAACCCCCTAGCTCTTGTACTAGCCGATATATTTACTAGTACGTAGGCGCATACCTACAGAAGGCTACGACCTTCTATTTTCTTCCAAGGACCACGTTTCATAAATTTTCAGACTGGATCCATCAATACAAAATCAGTCACCATTGTAATACGACCATCAATTATATCTACATCATCAATCTCTGAATCACCCGACTATTGAATCACCGAAATCCACAATCACCAGAACACATAGCAAAACCCAGAACCCTGCAACAACCACTAGAACCAATAGTAACCTCAAATATCAAATCTCAAGATGTATACGCTACTTGGCTGTGGTGAACCAGTGTGTATACACACTTTCCCCAAAGGGAACTAGCGTACAAATATGAAAATAATTACTTATACCTTGCTCCAATTTTCTACTTTAGATGTACCCACATCATCAAATATAAAGGATAAGCCATGCATCAGTATTCAGATCTAAACTATTCCTGATCATACCATATAATGCATTTTAGTCTTCATGATCCCGGTCCATCAACCTTCATTCACCTCATAGGTGAATCCTTAGCAAAGCATCACATACCCATAACATGCATACTAGATCTCACACTTCCTTAGATATTCATCACTTGCACACTTTCCCTCTGGCCTAATGATCTTCTTCTCCTTATATAGGTTTAGGCCTCTCTCAATACCATGGTCCAAAACTACATAGGACCAATACCTTGGACCCAATACCTGGGGTCAATACCTCGCACCAAATACCATGGGCTAATACCAAAATACCATTGATCAAATATACGTACCAAAACTTAGTTTTCCAACATATATGCCCCTTTCCTTCTATGAAAGTGTGTGTGTACGATATACATGCCTTTGTATATAGTGAACCTTCGTGTATACGCAACTTTGTATATAGTGAACCTGTGTATACCTTACTTTCTTCATTCTTGTTGTTTACTTGTTATACTATGATCTTCCATTTTGAGAGAGTTGCTATCAAGGACAATACATGTATCATAATTCCAACAATCTCCCCCTTTGGACTTGATGGCAACAACCATGCCAAGTCACTCTCCCTCTTTGACATCAAGGGCAAAGGGCAAACCAAGATATTCTTTGCCTTGATATAAATTCTATAGACCGTACTCCCCCTAAGTACATGTTGAAATCTCTGATTGAGCTCCCCCTTTGTACATGTTAAGATGTATCAATCCATCCATGCTCCTCTTGAGCAAATGCCGAGTCATCATAGTCATCAACAACTATTATACACCATATATGATCTACACCATAAGCATTTGTCAACAACATCCAGACCTGTAACCTGCAATATCATTCTCTTGGCCAACCAATAATAAGTAGCAAGATATATCTTAAGCATCATCACCAAAGACCTGTAACCATAATGCCAACAATGCATTATTCGAAGCATATGCTCCCCCTGAACCTGTGCCAACCAACATATACCATGACCGAACCATATGAGACTTCTTTTCTTGAGTCTGTCTTGCTGCTTTTTCTTCAAAGCTCCATATACGCGACTCTGAAGCCTTTAACTTGCGTATATATGCGATTTATCTTCATAATATCTACGTATGCAAATTGGAATACTCAAGGTTTACACTTTCAGTTTCCCCTAGGTCTATTATGTCTGCTAACTGAGTTATGCCACATCTTTCTGACACTAATTCTATCTCCTAAGATGATGTATGCTCCTTTTGCTTTTGTGTCCGAATTTTGCTCCTGCATTCCTTTACTTTATGTCCAAAATTGTTACATGCATAACATCTTACATGTTTCATACTCCTTTAATTGTAATCAATAGCTTTGTGACCAAACATATTGCAAGCAAAACAATATCCCTTAAAGTACCTGGAACATGATGGTCTTTCTGTGTGATGGTCTTGCACCATTCTACTTCTGTATCTATCTGCAACATGTCCAAGATTATGACATTCATAACATTCAACATTACTCATCGGAAGAAATAACTAACTATCACTTCCACAATTGGGAGAAAAAGATTTTCTTTCTTTGTTTGTTGCTGGGGTTGACCTCTTATCTCTTTGTTGAGCATTTCAGATTTTGTATTAGATTTCCTTGTCTCATCTTATGAGCTAGATTCACCTTCAATGGTTTCATAAAATCCAAGACCAGTTTTGATAGCAAGTGATCTTTGACTACTAAGAATATCATAAAAAATCTTAGTACTGTCTTGAAATCATAATAGCTTATCCTTTTCTTCTAATTTACCTTTTAAGATATTTACCTCAACCTGATGTTTTTCTTCCTTTTCCAGATATTGCTTCTTTAATTTTTCTTCAGCTTTTCTTCCTTCTTCTACTTATTTCCTTAATTCGAGTACTTCATGTTCTTGTTCTTCAAGAGCTTCTTCATTCTGCTTCTTTGATTTTTGAAGATCTTCTTTTAGAGAGGATCGTAGATTCAAGTGTCTGGATTGTTATGCTCTGATCTTTTACTACATCCTGCAGCTGCTCCCTTACTCTGGTTACTATCTCCAGTTGATGTTTTAATTTGCTAACTTCTTCTTTTTCTACGTCATTATTTTCATATGCCATGAGAAGTTTAATTTCTTGATTGTCTTCATCATTATTGGATGAGTCATTACTATTATCATGAGTGTAATAACTTCCATTACCTTCTTCAGACATCTTTCCTTTGTTATGAGGGCATCTAGCGGTGTAAGGACCAACTCTACCACAACAAAAACATTTGAATGGTAGCTTACCTTTGAACCTTCCAGATCCCCGTTGAAGATTCTTGACAAAATTTACCTTATATTTTTCTTCTGAAATGTATCCTGATTCACTGAGTTTTTCTTTTCCCTTTGCTGATACTTTAAATGCGGCTTCTCTCATATCTGATGGTCCTCATTTTCTCATTTTAAAAGTAGTTAAGATTCCTTGAAGTTGCGTCATAGTGATATTCTGCAGATCCTCCTTTTCTTGTATGGTAGATACTTTGGATTCAAATTTAGTAGACAAGGATCTTAAAACTTTCTCAACTAAGACATCTTCCTCAATTTCTTCACCCAGATTCTTCATACAATTGACAATCTCATCCATACATAGGAAGTAATTAGCTATGCTTTCATTACTATGCATCTTAAGAGTTTCATACCATATTCTGAGAGTTTGAATCTTAGCACGTTTTACCTGATCATCTCCTTCGTAGCTTAGAATGATTTTGTCCCATATTTCTTTGGCTGATTTGAGCTGCATGACCTTAACAAAATCTGATTTTGACAAACTTCCCAATAAGATAGTAACAGCTTTGGCATTGAGTTCATATTGCTTTCTACCTATTGTATCTGTAGGAATTGTTGATGGATAGGTATATCCTCCTTCAACGATTCCCCAAATATCAATTCCAAGCGATTGTAGATAGGCTGAAGTTCTTATCTTCCAGTAAACAAAATTTCTCCCATCGAAGATTGGTGGTCTAATGGATCCCTCTCTTTCTTGATTACTCATGATGATATATCTTCCTTCAAGTGATCAAGCTTCTTCTTGAAGGACTTGCTCTGAGACCAATTGTTGGAATAATAACTAAGGGGGGGGGGGGGGGGGGGTGTACCAGTATTATCAAATCAGTAACTTTTCATTTTCATATTCAAATTCATATACGCTACTTTAGTTAAGGGAACCCACGTGTATGCACAATTGTGTTTAATACAACTAGCATATACTCAGTAAACTTATGATTTAGTTAATTCATCATATCAGAACTTCATTAACCACATGAACAGTAACTAGGTGCAGTAAAAATAGAATAGATCATCACACATAAGACACACACATGAACACCATGATATAAGGTGGAAACCCAATGTGGGATAAAAGCCACCTGCTGCTATTTTCTTTAAGGTAAGAAAAAACTATTTATAATCTTGTACTGGTGCAGACTCATACCAGTACGCAGGCACCCATTTGCAGAAGGCTACAACCTTCTCTTGTTCTCCAACTTCTACTGGAAGGGAGCTACAACCCCCTAGCTCTTGTACTAGCCGATATATTTACTAGTATGTAGGTGTAGACCTACAGAAGGCTACAACCTTCCCATTTCTTCCAAGGACCACGTTTCATAAATTTTTAGACTAGATCCATCAATACAAAATCAATCACCATTATAATATGATCGTCAACTATATCTGCATCATTAGTCTCTGAATCACCCAACTACTGAATCACCGAAACCCACAGTCACCAGAACACATAACAGAACCCAAAACCCTACAACAACCACTAGAACCAACAACAACCTCAAATATCAAATCTCAAGATGTATATGCTACTTGGCTGTGGTGAACTAGTGTGTATATGCACTTCCCCAAAGGGAACCAACGTACAGATCTGAAAATAATTACTTATACCTTGTTGCAAGTTTCTACTTCAGATATATCTAGATAATTAGATATAAAGCATAAGACATGTGTCAGTATTTAGATCTGAACTATTCATGATCATACCATATAATGCATTTTAGTCTTCATGATCCCTGTCCATCAACCTTCATTTTCCTCATAGGTGCATCCTTAGCAACACATCACATACCCATAACTTGCATACTAGATCTCACACTTCATCAGATATTCATCACTTGCACACTTGCCCTCTGGCCTAATGATCTTCTTCTCCTTATATAGGTTTAGGCCTCTCTCAATACCATGGTCCAAAACTACGTAGGACCAATACCTTGGACCTAGTACCTGGGGTCAATACCTCAGACCAAATACCATGGACCAATACCAAAATACCATGGACCAAATACCATGGACCAAAACTTAGTTTTCCAACATATATGCGCCTTTCCTTCTGTGAAAGTGCATGTGTACGATATACGCGCCTTTGTATATAGTGAACTTGCGTGTATAGCGACTTGGTATGTAGTGAACCTGCGTATACCTTACTTTCTTATTTCTTACTGTTTACCTGCTATAATGCGATCTTCCATTTTGAGAGAGTTTCCATCAAGGACAATACCTGTATCATAATGCCAACAATAGGTTGACCTGATATTAATATAATACTGCTATGTTCTAGGTTAACCTGATAGTAATATAATACTACTTAGTTCTAGGTTTACCTTCTTACTCCTAATGAGATAAGAAATGAGAAAACATGTTTGAGTAGGCCTTTATAAAGTAAGGTGGTTATTTAAATGTGCCAATTTAGTTTATTAATCTTTTTCTTCTCCTGAGGAATAAGGCTCATGATTTTTTTCCTTGTTAATGTGCACTTAAGGTACATGGAGGCAACTTCTATTCAAGGTAGAGATAAAAGTCGTGCTTATCGATTTGTTTCAGCCATACATAAATGAATAGCCTCAGAAATTAACATTACCCTAATTTAAAATGACCATTATCAGATTTCCTACTTCTAAGTCAAAATATTTGCAGTCCAATGCCCTGTTTGTGTCATTTCCCTCCAGTTAACTATTATTTTACGGATTTATTTTCCATAAATTAATCACACCCTCAATGAGGAACCAATAGCCATTTAGCCAATGTTTAGATCATGACAGGGTTTTTTGACATTTTGTTGTCTTGTTATTCTAGAACACCCACTTATGTGATTTTTAATTATAGTCGTGTTCAGTCTTATGCTCAAAATCTTGCTTGGGACAACAATACTTAAAACTGGGATTTGAAGGCACTCCCATCAGAGTTAGAGACCCTAAAAGTAAATCCTTCGCATGGGTAGCCATGAGAAAGACTAGATAATCTAAGTGAAAAGTGACCATGGAATTATTTACATTATATACACTCATATGCATTATTTAAATTATATAAAATTACAAAGTAATTACATGCTTGGGGTCATTACAGGGGTTTTGGATTTTGTGGTACAATAGGACTAGCAACAATGCCATGATGATGTCAGATGTATGATCCCTTTAAAGTTGGTTTTGACTTTCTTTGAATTTTGAAAGTTGTTTTGTGTGGTGCTAGTCAAGCAGAGGCAACCCAATCCCTCTATTAAATTCCCTTACCATTTCTAAAATTTACATGAAGTTAGAATGAGCTTGTTGGAGTATAAACGAAAGAGGAAACCATGGTTAATAAGTTTAACAAAATTAGGTTAATGCAATAATAATTGGAGCAACTATAACAATTGCAAATAGGCAACCTTGAATTATAGTTGAAGTCCTAGTACCCATCCAAATCTCCACAGTACTAAATGGTGTATTGACTGTAATAACCAAAACATTCCTATATTGTTGGTATGAATGCCAAGTTCCAGCTCTGTGCATGGTGGGTTGTTGTCAAATGATGGAATAATATGTGCTAAAAATGCAATATGTCATTTTATGAGCCAAAACACTCCCACTAGAAAAGTTACGATTAGGGACTAGGCATCTCATAAATATGGCATCAGACTTTCCTAAGGCTTGGCTTATAAAAATTCAATAGTTCCCCAGTGCTTCTGGTTTTGACACTTGTTGAGTTTAAGTACTAGTCTCTGTGAAATAAAATATGTACAAATACAATAATAGTTAATGTTTTGGATTGCTTCTGAAGTTGGCTTCACAATAAGCAGTCCTTCTCATTCAAGCCCTGATTGTAAGCTTTGTTTATGTCCCACTTGTAACAAGCTTGTATTGCTTGTTCATTAAGTAGTTACCAATAGCAACTAAATTTTCCTTGACCTACTTGGAATATGGCTTAAAACTAGGATTAATAACATTCTTAAGAGCCACAACCTATACTTCAATCTCTTGGTTGTGTGGCCCTCCTTGAAGAGACAAGAACACATAAAGGTTTACTCTTTCATTGTAACCATAGAGGGAACCTTCTAGCTACCCATTTTTAGGAGGCTTTGGGCCTTTCCTATAGAAGATCACCCTTGACCTTGGACCCCTCAAATTCTTGTGGATGGTATTGGTAACCAAATCATAATAGTCAAATGGATTTCCAGATTCCTAAATTGCAACAACAATGTAGATGTGGTTAAAATGAAGTAACCAATTTTGTACATTCCATCATTGTATGAATTTATATTAAGGAAACAAATTTTTACTTCTTGTGATGAATATCATCCACATCTTAGAGCTACCACCCTTTCCATGGATGTACATTGAATACCTTATGCTAATAAGTATATATTCTTTATATCAAGAAAATAATACCTGGAATGTTATCCCACATGTGACATAACTATATTGAAAAAAGGGCCAAAAATTAGGGAAAATCCAAGATATTTTTTTAATATAGCACTTATTTACAATCCAGAGATCTAAAATACACATAATTCTCAAAAACATACTAAGTATGTTAGACAACCAACCCTAAGAATGTAGTTTTTGCGATGCACGTAAACTCGACTCAAAGTCCAAATAGTGCTAAGCAATTTATATTCAATGAAATTGGGTATGATCCAAAAGTCACTAGACCTTTATCATTTTTTTCATCCAAATGAAAAGGTCGTATATGATATGAAGGATATATCAAAATTTAGGTCACAACTAGGTATGTACATTCCTAATTGCTTTCGGTAAAAACAAATTGGAACCTATGACCATCATGAAAAATAAAGGAGAATTCTAGCTGGTTTATATCCAATTTCATTTTCATGAACAAAAGTATCTCAATTCACTCAGAGAGGGAGGAAGTTGATGGGAGAATTATGTAGTTCGTTCATGTTTTTTGTTCATGGATCTTAGTTTAGTTATAGCTTTTTATAGCTTTTCTCCATCACCATACCTTATGTTATGGGTGTATGCCGTGCTTTTTTTGGTTATGGCTTAAATATTTAGATAGAATGGTAGACAAATTGATTTCTTACCATTGGCCGTGCTAATACTATAGAAATAAACCAAATATAAAGAGACAATTTTCAAAGTTTTCAGGTGATTAACATAGTGCAATATCATTGACATTTGGCATTAGTCTTAGCTTTACACAAAAATAAAATCAATACGTGAAACTACATTTGCATGAAGCCATCTCATTCATTATAATGGATGGATATTGAAGAACAAGGTTCTGAACATGACAGGGAATTGTTGAGGAACACTTGTTTTCATTTCTGTAGTAAGCATATGTGTTGATGAACATAATTGACCCATAGACATTAGGCAATAAGAATATGTGTTAATGAAGAGGAAGGGCTCGTATACCTACCAAGCATATATTAACAAGGGTCTATAAAAGTAACAAGTGACAAAAAGAGAGAGGCCAAGAAAAAATAAATGAAGAGTAGGTACAACGAGAATGGTAGGTTTTAGTAAAATGATGGAATAATATGTGTTAAAAATTCAATCTATCATTTTATTATCCAAAACACCCCCACGATATAAATTGCGATTGGGGACTAGGTATGTCATAAATATGGTATCCGAATTTTGTAAGGATAGGATTCTAAACATTTAATAGTGACCTAGTGCTTATGGTTTTGACTCTTATTGAGTTTAAGTACTAGTCTGGATGAAGTGAAATATGTACAAATACAATAACAATTAATGTTTTGGATGGCTTCTCAAGTTCTCTTGACAATAACTAGTCCTTCTCATTTACACCCTGATTGTAAGAATTGTTTTGGTCCCACTTGTAACAAGCTTGTATCCCTTGTTCATCAAGTTGTTACCAATAAAAATCACATTTTACTTGACCTGATTAGCATAGGCCTTAAAACCAAGAGTCATAACATGCATAAGAGGCACAAACAATATTGCAATTTGGTGGTTGTCTGGCCCTCCTTGAAGAGATGGGAACACAAAAAAGTTTCCTCTTTCCTTGTAATAATTGAGGGCACCTTATGCCTATCACTTTTGAGGAAGAATTGGGATTTTCCTATAGAAGATCAACCATGCTCTTGGACCCCTCAAACCCTTGTGGGTGGTTTTGGTAACCAAATCACAATAGTCAAATGGATTTCCAACTTGGTAAATTGCAACAACAATGTAAATGGGGTTAAAATGAAGTAACCAATTTTGTACATTTCATGACTACATGCATTTATATTAAGGGAGAAAATTTGTACTTCTTGTGATGCATATAATCCACATATCAGAGCTAGTAACCTTTCAATGGATGTGCATTGAAGACCTGCTGCTAATAAGTATATATTCATGATATCAAGAAAAGACTATCTCGAATGTTATCTTAGCATGTGATAGAAATGTATAGAAACAAGGGCCAAAAAATGGGGAAAATACATGTAAATTTAATATGGCACTCATTTACAATTGAAATATTTAATTACACATAATTCTCAAAAAACATACTAAGCATGTTAGAGAACCAACCTTGAGAATGCAATTTTTGTGATGCATAGAAACTCAACTCAAAGTCCAAATAGTGCTAAGAAATTTACATTCAAAGAACTTGGCTATGCTCCAAAATTCACTATAACTTTATAATTTTTTTCATGCCAACAAAATGGTTGTATATGATATGAAGGATATATCAAAATTCAGGTCCCAACTAGGTATGTACTTCTAGAATAGAGAGAAGTATAATTGAGTACAGTTAAAAATGTTAAACTAGAGAGAAATATATTAGAACAAA
>APFE031451409.1:45909-64702 GCA_000404065.3 Pinus taeda
AGTAAAAACATCTGAAAATTGAATTGATGAGCTAGAGTCACATTCCTAATTGCTTGTGATAAAAAAAATTGGAACCTATGACCATCATGAAAAATAAAGGATAAATATAGATGGTTTATATCCACTTTCATTTTGATGAACACATCTATCTCAATTCACTCAAATAGGGAGGAAGTTTGTGGGAGTGCTTTGTAGTTCCTTCATGTTTTTTGTTCATGGATCTTAGCTTAGTTATATCTCTTTCTAGTTTTTCTCCATCACCATACCTCACGTTATGTGTATGGGTGTATGCCATGAGTTGATGGGAGTGATTTGTAGTTCCTTCATTTTTTTTGTTCACAGATCTTAGCTTAGTTATATATTGTTCTATTTTTTCTCCATCACCATACCTTATGTTCTAGTGTATGCCATGAATTCATTTATGCAGAAGACCATAGAAAACATCTTCTAAAGCATTTAAATAGAATTTTAGTAGTAGAATGCAGAAGGCAATGAAAATGAACATTTCATCCCAAAATCATTTTTCTCATGAAACAAAAAAAGGTAAGTAATCTACATAGGTTATCCTCTCTTCCACGTTTAAGCATTTATATTTTCATATGAGAAAATTGACTTAATGATAAAGAAAGAAAATAAGTGGTAGAACTATTCCTTTTTGCAAAGATATGGTGATTATCTCACAAATTCTATGTCTAAAGTATTTAGTGCAATATTTTATTCATTTTTAGAAGTTTATGGGAGAAAAATCATATTTTTGTAAAGTGTTACATTCATACACATGGTTGAGCAATGTAAAAGTCCTTGTAAGTCATTAGATGTCATTGAATGCATTCAAACAAATGCAATTTTGATCTCAACTTCAAGAGAAATAATTCAAGATCTACATGTAATAATCAAACATGAGAAATCAAAGACGGATTTACCAAAAAAAAAGTTAAATATTGTCATATTACAAAAGAAAGTGACCAGTGGTCAGTGACTATGGTAGGAGATTGTTTTGTAGTTGGTGAAAATTAGTGAGGATTGAAATTTTCATTTTATATACATTGAGTTACTTTAGTTTTATACTTAATGATACATGAATCATTGCAGAATAGAACAATGCATTCTATGGTGGCCTCTATTTTCAATCGTTGTTGCACAAGTGGTTATTCAGGGTCAAAATAAGACTCAAATTTGTAGTTTCAGTACAATAGGTAGGTGGTTGGATATCAGTAAAGGTTTTTGCAGAAAACCTAATGGTTAAAAAATCACTTACATCAGAAGGAAGGGGATTGAGAAAGAAGGTAACTTTGGAAGAATTGAGAGTACATCTACAACCTTAGCTTTGGGCTTTGAGAAGCATTTTATTTTTCTCTGATTGATGGTTTCCCTTGAGGTTAGATATTGGAGATGAGTATAACCCTAGAGAAATGCTAAAGAAAGTTTTTGTTCTACGAGAATGGTATTTCCTAGTTAACATTTCCAAGTGTCATGGAAATATTGTGATGATGAAGCTATAAAGTGTTTAAATCCACCAACATATTATATTGTAAAGATTGACATGAATGTGAGAACTGTGAAATTAAACTTTGAATCATGTCCAACATTGCCTAATGTATGATAACAATTTTTTAGGGTCAATAGGCTTCAAGCAGAAATAATAACATTATTCCTTGGGATGAAACTTTCCTTAAAGACAAGGTCTACCTTAGAGAACCAGTTCCATGACCATGATTGTATTGCGCATTTGTGGACTAGTTTGGATTTTATTAGAACTTTGAATTTGATGATTTCTCTATTGGTTTTTTTCTCTGTGAAGGATAAAAATGATAAGGAAATATAGTAGGGTATAGCTGGAAATATCCTTTAAAGGAAGTCAACAAATGTCTATGGAAGCTATCACTATTGTCAAAAGACCCTATATATGCCCATGAAATATGTTTACCACTCTAAGGACTCATGCAATTGCAACCTTCACTTCTTTATGAATTTTGAACCCTTAGTAAAGATACCTTTTAACATCCTAATTTTATTTGCATCATTGTTTGAGAGAGGCATCAATATCTTAATTGAATTTTCCATATAGTTCAGATTAAATATATGTATGATATTCTAGATGTGAGGTTCTACATTGCTCCACCAAAATACTAACAGAAACAAAGGTTATACCAGAAGTTACCACCTCATATATGCATGGGAAATATAGGGTGGTGTAGAATCTATAAGTAACTTTACTAGAAGCTCCATGTTTATGTATTTTTGTTAAAATAGGTATTGTAGAGGATGTGATTTTACTATATTCATCCTTATATTCTATATACATGAGAAACATTTACAATGGCTTGGTGTGTATATATATCAAGTTTGAATATTGATGTACACTTCACTATACTCGATGTAAATATCAAAGTTTGTATGACATCAAATCTAGCCAAGTCTCAACAAGTTGACCAAGTTCTCATGTGTTCTAGTAAAAATTTACAAGCACATCACATGGACTAAATAGACAAAGGATAAAAGCCAAAAATGATGCAAAAAAAGTAATACAAGTTATTAAAAGTGATGCTAGAAAATTTTAACCCGATTCGAAATTTTCATGTCCAGAGTTTTTCCTTTCAAAATATTCAATGAAAAATAAGATTTCTATTTAAGGTAGGGAACTTTAAATAATGAAATTCAATACTAAGAGTTAATTATATACATTCTAAATGAGCACAATTTTGGACAAGATACTTCTCCATAATAGAGCTTCAACAACATAAAATCATGTAAATAGTGTATATGAAATAAATAGAAATAACATTTTATTTTATTTATAATAAATATGAGATTCATTATTTACATCATGCATAAACACAATGTGATAAAATAATACAATATGACAATAGAATACCATATTTTAATATGGCCATAAGTGGCACAACATTAGAATTCCATAGTACATACACCAACACACATATGAATGTAGGTTGGAATGCAAGTCTAAGTCTCTATTTATTAGATGATTTTACCAATAATTAATAAATGGGGAAAGAAAGAAGAGTGGTATATTTTGAGAATATATAAGTAAAAAATTTCTCCAATCATATAATTTGTCCAACTTTGACTACTGACAAATCTGAAATAATGCATAACTCGTCAAAGAAGTAATTGCTACCATGCCGAGGTCGTTTTTGAACTTAATGAATTCTGAAGCATATAAAAGATGGATTTTTAGACCATTAGACTTGAAATGTTCATGTTGTACATGTTGTCATGTAAAGGAAATACACTAGTTTTGATACCAAAAAACATATATTTCTACAATTTTGATGTCAAAAATAGTAAATTTTTACAACTAAAGTCATACTCATGCATGAAAGGGTTAAGGTAGTGTACCTGGTAACTGGCTTTTTGCATGCTTATATTCTATCCTAATCTATAAATTTTGACCTTCACAACTTAGATCAATTTTTGATAGAGATAGCATCATTAATAGCTTGTGAAAGGTCCCAATGATGAGGGGTCACATCTAGGGAAAATAATGATAATGAGCATACAAAATTCAATAAATAAATTAAATGGAAAATGTAAAAAAATTAACATACAAATTGCATACCTTGCACTTGTCATAATTACACCTTATGAAACCACATATCTCTTACGTTTTCTACTTAGCTCTGCATGTATTATCACTCTAGGAAACTCAATTGTTTCTGGAAGGTGACATTTTTTCTTAGATCCATCCATTTTATGCCTATAAAGTTCTTGACCCATTTAGACAAGAACATTTTGAATGAGTGGAACCCCCTCCTTTCTGAGTGCATCTATGGTAAACGGTACAAGCTATCTTATGTGATTTATCCATTCCCTGTGTACCCCAAATAGCCAAGATTCCATATTTTGCTACAAACCATGGCCCATGTGAAAAAAATTGATGCTACAAACACACACATTTTAATGTAAATTTAGAAGACTAAAGAAATGTACAAATTGAAATTAATTTTGAATATAACATATAAAATAAGATAAAGTACAAACTTGAAAAATAATAGTGAAATGTAACTTGAATATGCATACCATATAATGTGTCATATGATTCTCTCCCCAACCTTCTTTCATTGCTTTGATGAAGTTTGTAATAGCTTCTTGGAATGTTGTTACATCACCTTCCATAAATATTTCCTTATCCATCAACCAAAATAAAGATGAAAGTGACTTCCAAGCATGCTTCTTATTTCTAGCTGATCCATGCCCTCCATTACTATGATAATCTTATGCATCAATTAATTATTAATACAACTCCCAACTTCCATGTCAATAATTATTTTCAAGAAAATGATGTGCCTTGACACCTGACATTGATGGATTTGCTGGGATATTACCTCTTGTACCTGACCTCTTGATATCTTTTTCAATTTTCACATGTCCACCATGCAAACTCTCTTTCGAAAGAACATATTCAATGGCCTCAATTTACTTTTTACTTTCATCTTGTGGGGTTTTGTTACAAGAAAACAAAATAGATAAATGCACCATCTTATGAACAATTCTCACAAAAGCATGCAAAGTGCAAATGTGCACCCTAGTCAGTTGTATGGGATGGATGGCATCTATATTTTTGTCAATTTCATCACGGTCATGAGGATGATTTTGAGGATAGATCAAAATGCCACCTACCAGATTACCATATTTTGTTTCTTCTACATGGAGTATAAGACATTATGTGTTTCATTTGCATCATGAGAAATATTATACATGCACTTGAGAGTTTTTAAATCCATTGCAAGATGCCATTCCAAAAAATATGAGCCATATCCTTCCACATTCTATTTTTCCACTTGAACATGTGAAGCCATAATTAATGGTAAATATATTTTGCCAAAAAGAAAATTCAAGCACTCATGGGACTCCTTGTTGACACGAAAAATTCCCAACCAAAAAAGGTGATATTTAGATTGAAATTAGAAATATTTATCACTTATCTTATCAATTTTTGGATCTAATGAATGATTAATTAATGTGATTGAAACTCTTTCATATTTTTCATTGTTGACTAACACCATCTCATCTAATTTTATCACAACAATCAATTTCACACATGCATCCTCAATAGAGATGTCATAGTACCTCACCATCAGCTGTAACACAAGTTCAACATCAAACCACAAGTTATTTTTTCTAATTAATGGAATAATTTCACTTCATAATTTCTTTTTACTCTTACTTGCAACTTCATGCATCACTTCTAAATGATATGCATCTCCCAATGTATCAATTTTTTTATTTATTTAGAACTTCACTCTCTTTCCTCACATGTTAAGGGAAAGGAACCAAAATATTATTTATGCCAACATTCAAAATTCCTTCTCTTAGAACTTTAAAAAAATGTTACATATGCTTCCTTGCTAATCCCTCTATAATCACACACTCCTTAAATGCCCTTTATATCATTTGTTATGATTTTAAGGAATTGGTTAACTACTTCTTTCCTTAAAGCATCAAATTTCAGATCTTTAAGCATTTCCATAATGTATTTTTTCTTTAACATGGTTTTGCAGAAATCCAAAGAATATCTACAACTTGGATCGAATATGGCCTTCAATAGATGAACTCGTTTTATATAGCCAAATCCAGTCTTTGCGAAGCATGATATTTTTTTCATTTTTTTATTATCTATTTTTTATAGTGTATTCTTATCAAGAATGTATGAAAAGAGAACACATTAAGCTATGGATAATAAACAACCCTAACAATAGAAATGGTTGTAGAACCATTTACATCTACAACAAATATAAGAAATAAAACTTGCGAACTTCCATATCTATGAAGCAAAAGAAGCTATACAACAGGAAGAGATAAGAACTATAGCGAATAATAACTCCAAAAATACCAATTGACATGACAAGAATATCAAATTGTAATTTTATTATGTAACACCTGGTGAAAGGAACAGGTAAAATGTTACGAGTCCCCCTCAAATGGGATGGGGTCTTGGGTGTCGTCAATGTTTCATTTTGTTAGAGTCTATCCTTTCTTCAATGTATAAACCTAACAAAATGTGTGTGTAGAGCTCAAATGGGAACTCAGGGATAACAAGAAATGCGAAAGTGAGAGTGATAATAATCAAAGTTGCAATAGTGAGTGCAACAATGAAAATAATCTAAATTGAAGAATGAATGTAAAACCACTCATTTATAACAAAATATAGGTTATTCTCGAATAATGAGATTTATTAACAAATCCTAGACCTAACTACTTGGAATATATTATTAATTTTGTTGTAGGGAAAAGTATTAATTTGATCAAATACTTTAATATTAGAAATAATAATAAATAATTATTATATATCTTTTGAAAATATAGTTAAATATAATAAACAAATAATGGTTGTTTAATTATTCCTAGGTGATTAGTGAAATTTAAAAATTGAATAATAACTAACCTAATGATTAAATTAATTATTCCTAAAGAAAAATAAGAAAAATAATGATGTATGTAATTATTTCTCGAGATTGGGTCAAATATGACAAGGAATATTAGTTAAACAATGGTTTAATTAATTATTCGTAGAGGAAAATTAAATAAATAATGATTTATTTAATTATTCCTTATTGGTTTAATGAGAAATAACTTAATAAATGTGGTTTATCAAGTAATTTCTTAGTGTGAAAGAAATTTTACTATGGTAAAATGGGTCTTACATGGTGTATTTCAATCCATCTAGTTAGATATGGTTATGGTGAGATGACCAATTTTTGGTGATAACACTATTTCTCCATACGATTGGAGTTTCCTTCATTATAGAGATTCTCTTTTGAAGATGACAATTATTAGTTTTTAAACTCTCAATTTCTTTTGATGCATCAAATAACTTTCTATTTAATCTTTGATTTCTTGATATTGATTCATATTATTTTGATGGAGAAACAAGATATTTTGATTAAAGTCGTGAATTGTTTGTTCTAAATAACTATGATTACCTTCTAAGTTTCTACAATATCATAGAATACCACTCTTTCAATTGCATACAAACCTGCATAACCCTGTTATTGTTTTGAAATCAGGATGACAATTGGATACAAGGTCAATTGAATACAATTCACCTTTTACCTAAAGATCCACATTTTTATTTCCAGATTCCCTTAAGGCATTGTAATAAATATTAGGGACCAATTTCTGATTTTGTTTTTGGATCGGCTCCATATCCTTACTTAAATTTATGTGCAAAACATAAGGAATCTTGTTTCTTATACCCTCTATATGTGTTGGAGATTCCTATAAGAAATCAAGATTATGAAAATCAAAACATAATGGAAATTGTGAAATGAAAAAATGAACTTGAACAAGGAACAATTTGGGAGATGTTCCAAGGAAAAGGAAACTTAAAGTATATATTAAGGCATATCTCAATGTTTTCAAGCATATTGTAGAATATGGTAATTCCAACTAAACTTGTATGCCTAGATTTGAAAAAAGAATAAATTTAAAATTAGTGAGTAGAATATCATAAAAGTAGTCATACAACAACCAACAGTATCATAGAACAAGAAACAAATACAAACAAATATTAATGGTATTTAGAGGACATTTGAATGGCAGTAACATATCCTACCATCATATACCATTGCCCAAGTATATATCATAAAAGAAATTAGAAGAGGTTGTTCTAAAATATTCTAAACCAGCAATAGTCAGAGCACAAACTTTGAAGAACAGGGAGAAAGTTTCACACCAAGAAATTTGTAGGTAATGTTTATGAAGGTCATATGGCAGATGGTAGCCACACCTAAAATTGTTCTGAACCTTGTCTGTATAAGGTGTATACTTTAGCCAGTGTAGTCACATTATACAACAACACAAAAAAATTTTGGTTGTTTTTTAGCTTGAAATAAGATAATACAACAACAATACTTTGATGAAATTTTGGTTTGGAATTTGAGTAAAAATAACAATAATAGAGTGTGCCATAACAACAGTATAAAAGAAATAAATTGAGCAATAAAATCAGCATTTGAACTATCCTTGTATCAAGGGCGATTAAGGAAGGATGTCCTCTAAGTTGTAACAAACTTTAGAAATATTTATTTGCCATTTTACAAGGGTTTTGTTTATTTTTTCAAGAAACAAAGACAAATAGATTGCAACCTCAAAAGTAGTATCTTTGGATGGATTTGTATGCATAAAGAAAGAATCAATTGTGACACACATGACAGGGAAAATTTATAATATTCCTTGATTGTGAAAGTTCTCTGTGTATAACCAAATATACTTTCTAAGTGTTTAAATGCCCTAATATTTTTCATGCTTGTGCGTTGGCTTAGTTGCATGGTTAGGCAGATCACCCTCTTCATTTATGCTTCTACCTTTGTCTTCATCAAGAGTATCTTATCCTACAGATCCTATTGCATCAGTACATTAGATAAGGGTGCCTCCTAGCTCCTTATTTTCACATGTTAATGATGGATCCTTAGTGTTATTTGTTGGAGGAAACTCATGGTCAATGGGTTGTGACCATTGACCTAAGTAGTAGCCATGAGGAATTTATTCATCTTAGTAGTCGTGACCAAATAGAAGAAGGTGCTTTGAGCCACTATTATGAAGGCTAAGGATGAAACATCTCCTCGTTTATCAATTGAGGAAAACACCTCTGAGCATCGTATTTTAGGAAGACAAAAAAGAAAAATCCCTAAATCCCTAAAAAACAATGGTATCTGCAATGGATCTCATAATAAACAAGGAAACAGAAGAGGAAGTGTTTCTTGTCCATATCTTGTGCAATGGAGATAATTCACAAATCCATTCCTCCCCAAGAGGCAACATTTGCAAGGCTTCCTACAAATCCATCACAATATACAACCACATGATATGCATTCTCACTTTATATAACATATATTCATTTGGTTTCCATCCTTCATGAGTTAAAGTTTCATAGATTTCTTCTCTGCTACTAAATTTGCATGTCCATCAGTGTCTTTTGTTGAACATGTACTTAATTTTATGAAAATTGGTTCAACCAACTTGCCTAGCACATTACTAAACTGAATGCAACCTACAATAGTAACTTCCAAGTAAAAAATCATCTTAAACAACTTTATACGAAGTCTCTTAATTACCAGTGTATAAAAAAAGACAACCTGAAGCCAAATTTATGACTCATTAGACATTTTCCTCATAAACAATGTCGTTGTGGAGAGTCAACATGAATAATGAAAAGTCCTATACATTTATTTAAAGGTGTTGTCAATCACCTAGTAACTCAAAATGACTCATAGTACTTCTAGTTCTATTTGAATTTGAAATCACCACAAAAATATAATTAACTTTTTAACGACTACTATATTTGTTTATGAAATAATATTGGAAAAAACAAACTAATGACTCATACCCCAATTTTGAACATCCACCACAAAATCAAAATGCAATACCTTTTACCACTAGAAATTAAGAAAATTAATCCAATCTACCACCTCCCAAGCATATTGAAAGGCTTTTAACATAGCCACACAACCTGGATAAAAATATCAGGTTGACAATAAATCTTATAAACAACAATTATCATATCCTTGATGAGAAAGCTGATTTCAAATATCCAACATCTTAATAGGTCCAAACTCAAAGAAACTTGTGTTGGAGGTGGCTCACATACAATTGAAGAAAATAATATATTGTACATATTGGTTTTTCATATTTCCCATGTGGCCTTGATTGTTCAATATTCAAAGCTCTTTCCAACCTCGATTGTTTATCTACTCTTACCATCTCATTACCTTGAGAGCATAAGGCTTCCTTTTCGGTTCCCCTTTTCCATTCTTTATTACACAAATATCCAAAACAACCTTTTTACCCTGCATCTATTCTTAAAGTCCTTCCATTGATCCTCTAGATGATAATCTGAAGTTTTATCATAAAAACAAGACATGATAAACTACTCATATTCCAGACAGGATTTCTCAATTTCTACATGTGCTAGAACCTGGTTGAATTTTCATTCTTCTCACAACTACAAATTGGTACACTACTCATATTCGATACACAATTTCTCTGTTTCTGCATGTGCCAGAACTGAGTTGAATTTTCCTTCCTCTTATCATCTCAATTGTTGCTTAGCTTAGTCCAACTTCTTACTTTGGCATTTTATAAAAAAGTTACAGAACCCATAACATCTTGTGTACCTGAGTGGTGTATTTTCAAAATCAATAGTTGAAGTCCAATTTCCTAGTGTCCAAATTGCTTCAAGTCAATATTGATACAAAACAAGAAATTATAGCTAGCTACTAAAATTATCACTTAAAGTGTTAACAAGATTCCCAAGCATTACATATATCCCTTAGTGTTTCTAGTAATCATAATTTAAGGAGCCAGTTTAGAAAATCTCATACATAGAGGGAAATCAACAAGAACATTCTTGAAGAGATTAAAGCTAGACTCTCCTTAAAAATCACATCTCTATCATTCCTACTAATAAAAAAAGAGTCAATTAGGCTTGATTTAGTGCAATATAAGAATGCTTACTAATCCCTAATATGAAAACTATAAAATGTTTATTAATATATTTGTAAAATTATTTAAATTTATAATGATTTGATATATAGTTTCTATATAATATTTGTGATTTTTAAGGTAAAATAATTTTATATTCTAAAATTTGGGCGAATAGTCTTTTATTAAAATTGGAAATTGGCGAACCTTATTTGTGGAAGAATCATGGAAAATTAGCCCACTGGGCGAACATTAGCCCCTAAAATTTTCCATGTTGCATAGGTTAGTTGCAATTAGTATTTTTTGATTTCATAAGTTTTGTACTGATTTCATCTTGCTTTCATATTGGTTCCAAGCATTTCCATGCATGAGCTTAGCAAGAAAATGGTGATAACTATGTTTTCTTTTACTCAAATACACCTTTATTGCTTTTTATGAGTTTATATATGAATACCAAGGATGATGTTTGTTGATTACAGGAGTTTCTAATTTGTAAGGAGACCTCATATCATTAGCCTCAGCCCAGCCATATCCACCCATGGTTGCCTCAAGTCAGTAAGGTCTCAATTCGAATTCTTCTCTTATGAGGAACACTTGCCATCTCTGTTGAGCAAATCCAACCATCTCAAAGCTTTGCCTTGAGTCCTAGCTAAGTGCTTGTCACTCCCATGTTGTAGTCCCTCATTATTTACCATTTCTAGGATCGACCCCACCTTCTAGACCAGCCCCTAAGCTTTCAGTTTGTTCCTATAGTAAAACATCAGATTGTGTAGGTGAACTGGTACTTCCTATAGACATCCTATAGGAAAACCTGTAGTGGCCTATTTTGAGCCCAAATTGAGAAAAAACATGACTAAAATCCTGGATTAGGTCCCTACTTGCCTTCCAAGTCAGTTGAACCATTATACTCCTTTTCCTTCACACCTGTCTCCCCTGCCAAAGAACTAAGCAATATTAGCATTTATATTTTTAAAGCAAAATGATAAAAATAAAAAGTTATTTTATATTTATTCTTGTACACAATAGATTAACACTCTTTAGATGAGATTTCATGCTCAGACTAGTTAAAATATAACATGTGTTAAAATAGGATTCTTTTGCAAGAAAAGTATGTTAGCAAGTAGATAAAGGATTTCATGTTGTTTTGCAAGAATTTCTTTCAGTCTTTCCTTCATGCAATAGACAACATTTATTTTCTTCCAATTAGGATAGATCTCCCTACTCCAAATTGGTAATCAGACTTCTTCTAGTCAATAGAAGGATGGTTTGAGAAATCCTAGTGGTCTGTCCCCCCAGATGACCAGTGAAAAAGAGTAGACCAATTACATCTATTTGTGTATACAACATTTTCACCTCCAAGTTTGTACAAACCCCGGGTTGATGAAGTAAATTCGGTAGCCCCAGGAGTTGCAGCATCCTTGTTGCAATATTGGTGCTCATCACCCTATAGCCACACAAGCTAAATAGGATTATCATGATTGGCTATCTTGTAATGTCAGTGGCACCCTAAAGAGGGATTTTGGCCATCAACATGAGATCCAAGAAAAAATGGTCTACTAATAAGAGGGAGTGCATATGATGACTTGGGTTCAAACCCTGACAAGCACACTCCATTGTGTTTTTATGGGCCCATGATGAGGCCAAGAGGACAATAAAAATTTAAGTCAAAATGGAATTTATAGGGCATAGAAACCCATCAAATGCAATATCTTAGCCAATGGTTCACTGTGTTTGACAATGCTCTTCCCCATGTTATAGTGGGTAAGTGTTTCCCCTTCTTTTGACTAAAAAGAAAATAACAACCTAGAGTGTTGTAATATGTGCACCTCAATGCAGTTGATTAATATCGAAGGTGGGCCTTTTTTCTATATGGATAACTCCCTCATTATCATAAAAAATATTATGCTCATCCTAATGAACTTACATATCTTCAAGTATTTTCCTAATCCATATTACTTGACATGCCCATTTTTTTGCTACTTTGTTTTGAGTTTGCTACATTCATCGTTTGATGTTAGGAGAGAGACAAATATAATGGATTATATTTGATACCTTTTGTAGGGAAACAAGGATCAAGAGGGTGCTAATAATGGGGTTGTAGAGTAAAAATTCCATCATTGAGATAGATAAAACCATGATCCATGATAGGGATTTACCCATGTGTCGTTAAGCCAAAGCTTGCAACACAATTAACTATATATCTTGAATTAATGTTCTCATATGATATTGAAGGACAAAAGACCAAAGAAATCATTTGTTTGTGAGAAGCCAAACGTATTACATTTCTATTTCCTTGTTTTTTGTCCAATTTATATTCATATTCATGATAAGAAAAGGACTAACCTTAAACCCTTGAACATAAAGGCGATCTTTGGTGGATAGAGTAAGACATCCAAGAACTACATGACCTAAATTAAAGTACAATTGAATAAATTGGTGAGCAAGGATATGAAGTTTGATGAGGATGAATGTTCCTCAAAATCATAGAAACACCCTATAGTGATTAATGAATGTAAAAATCATGTTCCAGATTCTATATTAAAATTGAAAAAGAAATCAAAGCCATCAACAAGATTGTAGTCAAGGAACATGGACCTCATTACTTACTAAGGTGTAGAGGAAAAAATGGGACCATTTAATTCCACGTCTCAGGCGAGTCATCAACTTAAGAAATTTCCTACTTATGTTGCACTAATGTCTTTTATTCTTCAGACTTAGCCCTCCCTTTTTTACTTCAATTTCATATTTGAGATAGGATGTTTCCATGGAAACATTTTTCCATTGTATGTCAAGGGGATTTGCTGAGATGAGGAGATAAATGTGGCACTTGATGAGTAGTGGCCAATTTGATTAATGTAGTCACAATTGATGGTGAACTAGCTTTCAATAGAAAACACATGAAGGATGTTCTTCCAAATGATCATTTAGAAATATCTTTCAAAGCTACTAAAAAATAATTGGGCATAAATTTGGACTAAAATTGACATCGTTATTGTGCCCTTGGGATTGGTTTATTTTACATGAAATTTATAATTTGTTGGTATAAGGATACCATTTTGAGATCATGATGTGTAGATATCTCGAGCTCACATATTTTTGGTGAATGAAATAAGAGGTAGTGGCAGTATTAGTGTGAGAAAGAAAGACCATCCTCCTTTATGAATTATTCCTTATTGGTACAATTTTTGTAATGAAGTTAGTTCTACATGTGAAGAATATCTTCAGTAAGATACAATGATCCACCAAAGTGTTTTTTTGCTAGTTATACTGCTATATTTGCCAAGGTATGGCTCAAAATTCTATCACATGATCCACCAAATATATATCATGGAGAATTGTCATCTCAAAATGGCTACGATACAAACTAAGGGATCCATCAGGGACATGATTTGTGGTTTTTGCTTTTTTACCTTGTTTTTGTAGATGATTGGATTGTTTCCTCAAGGACTTCATGGGAGTAAACTTTCTTGTGGACCCATAAAACAAATATGTTCACAATCATTTAGATTCCTTTCCTGTAGGTTGTCATATCAAAGGGCTCACCCATGGCATGATCAATGCACCAGTAAACAAAAATAAAAGGAAACACTTCTAAGCTTAATGACTTCTTTTGATTCCTAAGCTAACTAGGACAACATTGAAATATTTTTGAGGAATTTATATGATGATTGTAAATTGGTCTTGCAAGGCTTGTCAATAGAAAATTTTACAGCTTGATTTCACAAATGGAAATTTAGGGCGACTAAAATGTCTTCTATAAAGTGCAGAGGACCAGTCGTCAGAATGCAAAGAATTTTTTTCTACATTTTTTATCTAAATTGATGGACATACTGTTAGCCATACTCGTCAAACATAGATGATGTCATAAAATTATTGGGGGGCTCTTCCAATTCAGTATCATACCCAACATATTCATGATAATCATGGATGATATTTAGGGCATTAATGATATTGGTAAGAGGGCTCTCATAATGGCATCATATTCAACATATAAACAAATCTGTCTAGGTTTGTATAATAATTCAACTCATCTCAAGGTGGTACAAAAGTATCTTCGGCTAATCCAAAGGAAGGTATTTCTAATCTCTTCCATCATCAGAGTGAATGCCAATGATTTGTACCCTACAGATCTCAAGTTCTTATTTTTCTGAGTGAACTAATTAAATTTTGCAATTTACCACAATCAAACTATATAAGTCACCTTTTAGGAAAGAACAATTGCCTTTGCACAAGAATAGGTCTAAGAGGTTCAATAAGAACACTGAGCTCTTTTATAGCATAATATTATAGGATTAAATGGCTTACAATAGAGTATTCTGATTTACTACACCCCAAAATTGGTAGAGGTGCTCCTGTAGCTAGAATTGTGAATACAAAAGATGTAATTAAGTTCAACAACCTTTGACACTACTATGAATGTAACAAACCAAGATCGTTAAGTGTTGATGAAGACTCCAAATAGCACAATGGATTGTTCCTTTTATCATAAATAGGATGCTCAATAGTTAGGACTCTCCTTAAATCCATTCCATACATAGGCTTCATCTTGCAATGTAGTGTGTTAAACCATGCTATGGTTACAACCATTCCTCTTGCCTGCCTTAATTTTTTGTCTTAAAGATCATGTTAGATCTCCTCAAAGATGTTTCTTCTATGCCTTGGTTCTTGCCTATGAACAAGGTGGCCTAATTCTTCATCTCTTAAATTACCAATCTCCTGAATTAGTGAGGAGAGAGTTGCAACCTTTATCATGTGATCATGCTCCCATGAGTTCATCACAAATTCTAGCTAAGAGAAAACTACATTCATTCCCACTAAATCAATAGATGAGAATGGTACACCTTTGGGTATGGAGAAATTACCCAAACATACTTGTTGCTCAAGTCCCAACAAATCAAATCGGCATATAAGCAACTTGACTTAAACAAATCTAAATGTTTATACAACATACATAGCTACATCAAGACATTGATGTGATCAAGGGAGTTGACATTAGCCCACGTTGCCTGTATTTCTGAACTCGCAATAAAATCCTCACACAAGTTGCACTATATTTTTGACAACTTGCAATATATTACATGTTCATATTTATTTAGAAGTTGTTTCTCCACATATTGTTTTAGGGGAAAACATATGAAAGGCTACAATACATTTTGTAAATGATCAACTTATTTATTCTCTAGTTCTTGCCTCTCCCATATGCCAAATATTGGGTTACAAAACTAGTCTTTAAATCTTGCTGCACCTGAGAGAGATGAGGCATCAAAAAATGCAGCGAGGACCAAAGTTCCATAAGATCATTCTGAAGTTGACTTCTAATTTTTAATCAGGTGAATCCCATCTAAAATAAAAAAACATGGGCCTATACTATAACGAGTCTATATGTTGTGATGTACCACTCTATGCTTTTAGAGCTCAAACTTTCAAAAGCAACCTTCTCAAGTGTAGTTGTTTCTACAATAGCTACCTCAAGCCACAAGATATTATTGTCCCCCTTACTATCTTCAGTTATTTTCTCTTGGGGTTCCTTCGTGCTTCCTACAATCTTAATAAATTTCTCTTGGGATTACCTATCTGCATCAACAACCTTCACTCCAACATCTTCTACTAACTCTATTATCAAATTTACAATAGTTTGGACAAAGTTCATCACACCATGAAAGGATTCCATTTGGTGAAAATATATTTCATTCCACTTAGAATAAGCCATTACATCTGTGATGGGAAATTCATTCTATCTTTCATTCTGGTGTTGATGTACAATGGAGCCAGAAGCTTCAAGACTACTACCTTCATACTGAGAATCTTCATATTCATCACTACTATTTATCTCTTTTTCCACCTTTGTTGGGAATACGGTCTGAGTTACCTTAGTATTCTATTTATTTGTCTTTGATTGATCGTCAATACTATCTATTCTATTTTCCTTGCTACGTTTAAAGTCATGATTAATCTTACTAAACCACAACTATTTACTCTTATCTTTTGTAACATTAAATAGGTTTATTGGAATATCTAAAATAATTACTCAATTTTAATTGAAAGAGAATTGTAAATTTTATTATTCATTGTTTTGGTTTACAATGTACCTTCAATCCATATGTAATTTTGGTCATATTATACGAACATGAGTAAGATCCCCTTGAGGGTCTTGTACCCTAGTTAGATATATGATTGTCCATATTGATTTCCATTCCACCATTAGTAGTTTTGGAGATCAGTGAGGAAGAAGATAGAATTCTTCAATTTGAAGGGAACATTGCAATAGGGATTTATGATCTTATCCTACATATCATATTGCATCAATACATTAGATAAGGGCACCTCTTAGATCCTTATTTTCACATGTTAATGATGGATCATTATTGTTCTTTGTTGGACAAAACTCATGTTGTAGGGTAGGTTTGAGGTATTTGTCTACCAAGTGGTTCTAATATGGTTAATAATTACCTTGTTTATGATTCATGTCTCTCTAGGAATGTTGAATAGAGATTGGTTTATGGAACTCTAGTTGGTTGAGGACATTGTGTTTCTTGAAGTTTTGTGGTTAGTGCTCACAAGACAAACCATTGGGTGATATGGATGGATGCTCCATCAGATTGGGTAATCTTGTGATTTTTTCCTTTAGTAATTAAACAAAATAAGTGTTAGGTTGGGGGGATACTCCAACTTTTTCTTTAGGAAATTTCACATGCAAGGTAATTTCACATGGCATTTATGAAGTTAAAGGGTCCAATTTCTTGGTAATAAGAAACACCTTACGCTGGAGATTGATAGTGTCTTCACTGTCACTTGAATATTTTCATGAAGCAATTGCAAATTTTATTTGGCTCTCCTTGATTTCCCTTTGTTAAATGGTATTCAATGTTTTTTGCCTCAAAACATGCTTCACACACAATGTCTCGCTTATTGGAAATATTTGGGTGTTGGCATATACAAAAATTTCAATAATCACAATGAAAATATATTGCCTACCTGACTTATGCTTTATTTTATCCCAAAGTTCTTGTGTCTTGTCCCCTCTTGGCCACCAAGACTTGTTCTTCGACTCTATCATCACTCACCAATCTAAATATCCCATATTTTCCAACATCCATTCCAACTTCCTTTTAGCTATGTTGTCAACAATATAACACATATTGTCCCTACAAATAGTATTTAAATGAGGGTTATGTTTCATAATTTCAACTGTAGAAAGAAGATTGTTCCCCAATCTGGGACAAGGAACACCTTTAGGAAGAGAAACCTTTTATCTTGCAATTATAACTGCACATTTACTTTACCTAGAATTTTGTATTCTTCTCCACCACAACAATCACAAAATCAATAATTTTCTTATTTGCTACAAAATCAAAATGTAAATCCTTTCTTTTATTGGAATGTTGTGATATAATCAAAACAAAGTTTTTCACTCTAACCTCTTTATTCCTAGATTAAAATGTATCCCCCTCTTCATGCTTAACTACATTTTCTTACTTCTTGTTGGTTCAATTTATAGAATAGTGATGTTGGTTATGTAAGGCAACAAATATACCAAATTAGAAGCCCATTGAAGTGACATTTCATTTTGTTAGAAAGTCAACAAAACCTCAACTAATAATAGTATATTTAAGCTCAATTTTAGTCTCCATGAACATAAAAGTTTGTGAACCTGACAATATGCTATTAGCTTGGTTGGACAAAGTACATGAATTGCTTTGTTAGGTCCCTATAATACTAGTGATTCCCCCATTACTATTGTCATTCTATCCCTTATTGTTATTATTGTGCCCCTATTGTCCCCATAGTGTTATTACTGTGCCCCATAGAAACCCACTATTGTTATTGCTGTGTCCTTATGTTATTACTGTTATGTCGGCTTTATTATATTGTGATCCCTTAGACTCCTATATATAGAAGGGAGGTTTAATAATTTGTATCAGCGAATAATTATTCATTTGTGTAATGTAAAGGAGGTTTACCCTCAAAGAGGCTGAGTTATAAGGCGTTGATCTATCTTTTCTATTCTTTTGTGAGCTGGTTTCATAACATTTGGTATGAGAGCTTTGGATTCTAGGGTTTTGCTGCTCCAAATAGGTCATCATGGAATTTTCCCTATAACTTTTTCTCTGCAAAGATTCAGAAGCTAAAAAAAAACCCATTTGAGCCGAAATCATTCTAAACTTTGGGTATGAATTTCAAAGATTGTCTTGATATATTTTCTTAGATATGATCTGAGGAATGTAGGGTTTTTTCAGACTCTTGAATTACATTCCAAATAGGTGACCTAGGGTGTTAGGCCCCTATACTAATAGTGTAACCCCTTATTATTATTAGTACAACCCCCTTATTATATTGATGTACCCATGTA